>AWOL01S0049350.1:27652-58673 GCA_000715115.1 Nicotiana otophora | reverse complement strand
AGATGTGTATAAGAGAGAGTATATATATATATATTGGATGTATTTCGGTAATACGGTATCTTGAGATGAAAACTGGTTCGTCCAAGATGGCATCCACATTTGGTATATGATGCAATTCAGTAATACGATATCTTGAGGTGAAAATTGGTTCGCCCAAGTTGTGCATATGTTATATGTATTTATGACATATAAAGGACCGATAAGGTAATAGTGCATGAGTACATACTATTGTTATGTCAAAATATCATGCTTGGCACTATTCCTTACTACACTACTAGTCCATGATCTTGTTGACTTAATTGAGATTGTTGTGATTATGGAAGATCATGTGTTGACAATAATACATAGATCGCCATAGTCTGACGTTCAAGGTTGAGTTAAAATAGATCGATTAATGTTTATGGATTTGTTTAAAAATGAAATAAAAATGTGGCCGGGTAGTTCCTTGCTAGAGTTTGTTCTTCCTTATGTGTCATATTCGAGTTGTAGCTTGTTGGCACATTGATAGCGTCATGTGATATTTTAGTCAGTGTTTGAGGTGGCTTATTGCTTGAGTAGCTTGCTCTTGGTAAGGCGAGGCTATTAGACCCGAAATCAGTGCGATCGGATTTATGTAAAGTATATTAAAGAGAAGATGTCACTATTCAGTTCAAAATGGGGTAATGGTTCTTGTCAAACGGGAAAACTCCATGAGATATTGATTCGATGGGTAGTTATGAGTTCCTGCATATCTCTTTAATCGTTGCAGTATTGTGAGGGTTGAGACCAAACTTATGTGTGTTATGATGTATACTGCGGGCATCTAGTTCGTGAATTTGCAGCTATTGTAGTCGGACAATGTTATTATAAACATACGAAATGTATGGTACATTGGGTGATCTCAGTATGGGTGAATAATCATATTTGGTATAGTGGGTGGAGACTGTTACAGTGTTCGTATGTTGGAATCAGACCTGGTAGAGATTTTCGGATATTGGAATTTGGTCCTAAGGCTTGTTGGCTAAAATAAACGGGAGGATCTTCCTTCTGGCTCGAGCTAATGTGCTCACTTGGGTTTTGGTGGCACGGGGTAGGTGCACAAGGTGTTGAATAGTGATTTTGGGGCAACTCCGGAGCAGTTTTGCACGTTCGAGGACGAACGCATGTTTAAGTAAGGGAGAATGTAATGACCCGAATGGTCGTTTTGAGACCTAGAGCGTCATTAGTCGGTTTGAGACCTTGAGTATCTCCACTTCAGGTATTATGAATTGTACGTGTGGTCAGAGTTGAATTTCAGGAAGTTCAGAATTTATTCGGATGAAAAATTTTCAATTCGGAAGCTTTAAATTGGAATAGTTGACCGGGGTTTAACTTTTGAATAAATGACCTCAGAATAGAAATTTGAGGGTTTCAATAGGTTCGTATAATAATTTCGGACTTGGGCGTATGTTCGGGATGAGTATCGGGTGGTCTGGGAGCATTTCAGCGCTTATTATGGAAAGTTGGCATTTTGAAAGTTTTAAGAATTTTTAAAGTTTGAGTTGAAGTGATGTTTGATGTTATCGATATCCGTTTGGGGTTCCGAGTCTTGGAATAGGTTTGTATTGTGATTTATGACTTGTGCGTAGAGTTTTACGCCATTCCGAGATGTTTAAGTATTATTCGGACGCGTTTGGCAAAGTTTAAAAATTTGAAAGTTTAAAGAAAGGTTTCGACCGTCGATTCCTAGTTCTGACATTGTTCGATGTGATTTTAGGCCTCGATCGGATCTGCGTTATATTATGGAACTTGTGGGTATATTTGGATGGGGCCCCGAATATCTCGGGTGAGTTACGAACGTGGTTCGGATCGTTTCGTCGCGTGATTTCTATGCTGAAGGGGTTTGGTGCTGGTGCATCCGCTTTCGCGGAAATTTGGTAGTAGAAGCGACTTCGTTTGTCGCACATGTGATATCGCAAGAGCGGGACTTTGTCCACATGTGCGAAGGGGCGGCCTACAGTGCTTTCCACAGAAGCGGACTTATTGTCACAGAAGTGACCATTAGCTTTGCAGATGCGAAGATCACCTGGGCAGAACCTATATGTTAGCCAAATCGGGTTTTGGCTAATTTCACCTAATTTCTCTCATTGGAGTCGGCCTTGGGGGTGATTTTGTAGTGCCATTTTTATCATCCTTCATGCAGTAAGTGATTCCTTCTCATTCTGAGTTAAATACATGATTTACATATGGTTTTAACATGAAAAGATTATGGAAATTGTGGGATTTTAAGAGAAAATCAAGAAATTGGTATTTTTGGATTCTACCACGAAATTGGATGTGGAATTTTTAATAGGTCATATATTTGAGTTCGTAACGTTATGGGTAATGTTTATCTTCGAAAAGTTTCATAATTCGGACACGTGGGCCCGAGGGTTGACTTTGTTAACTTTTCGAGCGGAGTTGGAAATTTTAATAAATTGATTAATTATGAGTATTAGAGTATATTTTTATTGGTTTGCACATTGTTTGACTAGTTTCGGATTTGTTGGCCACCGGTGTCAGGTGTTAGAGAGGCGTTGGAGCTGGATATAGAATTTCAGAGCAAGGTAAGTCTCATGTCTAACCCTGTGAGGGAGAATTTACCCCTTAAATGTTATTCTTGTTATATGCTACATGTTTTAAAAGTTGCGCACGTATGGGGTGACGAGTGTCCGTGCGTATGCTAGAATTCCTGATTATGTACGGGTAGACTTAGGTTCATGCCACGCTTTAATTGTACTAATTGAGTTATCCTTGTATGTTTAATTCCTTTATTTCATGTTACAACCTGAGACTAGGCTTGTGTAGGGTTACACACTCGCTATTGTAGAGATTTTACGAGCTACTTGATTAGCCGCGGAATAATTGTGTTTTCCCCTATGAATTTCTCCCACGTTGTGCGTTTTCATCGGAAAGCTTCCTTAAATTTCATAACTCACACGTATATTCATGAGTGGGGTCAAGGACTCATTAAAGATTCTTATTCTAATGGGATCGGGTCATTCGCCTCTGCATGATTATGTAACACACTCTTATGGGATCGGGTCGTTCGCCTCGGCAATATCATATTCTTATGGGATCGGGCCGTTCGCCTCGGCAGTATCATATTTTTATGGGATCGGGCCGTTCACCTCGACAATATCATATTCTTATGGGATCGGGCCGTTCACCTCGGCAGTATCATATTTTTATGGGATCAGGCCGTTCGCCTCAGCAATATCATATTTTTATGGGATTAGGCCGTTCGCCTCAGCAATATCATATTTTTATGGGATTAGGCCGTTCGCCTCCGCAGTATCATATTCTTATGGGATCGAGGCGTTCGCCTCGGCATTTTTATAAAATACTCTTATGGGATCGGGGTGTTCGCCTCGGCAACTTTATGAAATACTTTTATGGGATCAGGTCGTTCACCTCGGCAGAATCGTGCATAATATTTGACAAAGAGTCAGTGTATTCGTGAGTTTTTCTGATCTGAATTGTAACGACCTATATGGTGGGGACTATTTTATATGTATACTTCGATTGAGGAGGTAACCGATAATTGAGAGCCTATGTTTACTATTCAAAGAAGGATTGTACCACCTACCTATATTTGATTACACTATTTATTTACCATGCCTCATACTTGTTTACTTTCTATTGTACTTGATTTATTGGACTACTAGTAAGTGTCAATGTCGACCCCTCATCACTATTTTTTTATGGTTAGGCTAGATACTTACTAGGTACGCGTTGATTTACGTACTAATGCTACACTTCTGCACGTATTGTGCAGGTGTATATATTTTTGGTGGTCTTTTGGGCGCAAAGGCGCGACTATTGTGGGGACTTTACGGTGAGCTGCATCACATGTTACAATCCGCAACATACAGAGTCTCCATTAGAATTATTTATATTTTTTCTGTCTAACTTGTATTCCAGACAAATGTTGTATTGCTATTGTACCTTCTAGTAGATGCTCATGCACTTGTGACACCGAGTTTTGGGGTGTTCTAGAATTTGTTAATGGATTGGATACATTNGATTATGTAACACACTCTTATGGGATCGGGTCGTTCGCCTCGGCAATATCATATTCTTATGGGATCGGGCCGTTCGCCTCGGCAGTATCATATTTTTATGGGATCGGGCCGTTCACCTCGACAATATCATATTCTTATGGGATCGGGCCGTTCACCTCGGCAGTATCATATTTTTATGGGATCAGGCCGTTCGCCTCAGCAATATCATATTTTTATGGGATTAGGCCGTTCGCCTCCGCAGTATCATATTCTTATGGGATCGAGGCGTTCGCCTCGGCATTTTTATAAAATACTCTTATGGGATCGGGGTGTTCGCCTCGGCAACTTTATGAAATACTTTTATGGGATCAGGTCGTTCACCTCGGCAGAATCGTGCATAATATTTGACAAAGAGTCAGTGTATTCGTGAGTTTTTCTGATCTGAATTGTAACGACCTATATGGTGGGGACTATTTTATATGTATACTTCGATTGAGGAGGTAACCGATAATTGAGAGCCTATGTTTACTATTCAAAGAAGGATTGTACCACCTACCTATATTTGATTACACTATTTATTTACCATGCCTCATACTTGTTTACTTTCTATTGTACTTGATTTATTGGACTACTAGTAAGTGTCAATGTCGACCCCTCATCACTATTTTTTTATGGTTAGGCTAGATACTTACTAGGTACGCGTTGATTTACGTACTAATGCTACACTTCTGCACGTATTGTGCAGGTGTATATATTTTTGGTGGTCTTTTGGGCGCAAAGGCGCGACTATTGTGGGGACTTTACGGTGAGCTGCATCACATGTTACAATCCGCAACATACAGAGTCTCCATTAGAATTATTTATATTTTTTCTGTCTAACTTGTATTCCAGACAAATGTTGTATTGCTATTGTACCTTCTAGTAGATGCTCATGCACTTGTGACACCGAGTTTTGGGGTGTTCTAGAATTTGTTAATGGATTGGATACATTGATATACTTTTACTTATTATTTTAATTAAATTGTAAGTAAATACGATTTATTTTAATGCACTGACCTCTCTCTCTAAATAAGATTTATGATTTTAAAAATAATAAAATGAATATGTAAGTGTTGGCTTGCCTAACGACAACGTTGGGCACCATCACGATCTGTAGTGGATTTTGGGTCGTGACCACTTGGTATCAGAGCGATAGGTTCACTCAGGTCTCACGAGTCATGAGCAAGTCTAGTAAAGTCTTGCGGATCGGTACGAAGATCTTGGTACTTATCTTCGAAAGGCTATATGGTTGTTAGGACCACTTCCCTTCTTGATTCTCCGTCGTACGATTTGATTCCATTGAGGCTTATGCATTCGTTTCCTTTCTACTCCTTCTTATACGATGTGAAGTGTTGGCTATCAATTGGGCACCGACGAGTTGTGAAGATGCTACAGATGCAGTGCATGATGCTATTCCCTGCGAATGCGGGCGGATCATTATCGTCGCCTTGTGGAAGGGTATTCTATCATTTCAGCCAAATATTGGTATGGCCTATGGTCGAAATTTTATATCTCCGAATTTAGCGTAACTCTTGTTAATATTGTGGTGTTGTCATCCTTGATTGAATGCATTGAGGCTCATCGGCAGGTTGACCTTCATTTGGTTTCCTCTGGGCACGATGTTGTGAGATGGAACCTAAGAGGAAGTTATCAGAGAGGGTTGTGTGTTGCGACTTCAGTATAAGACCAGTGTTTCTAGTGTTGATGGTTCAAGGGAAATGATCTCTGAGGTGTTTTCTATGCCAAGGAATTTTGATTGTGATGAGAAGGGCTTGATTGGAATGTAGGAAAAAGTGATGTATTCGATCATGGTCTTGGGTGAGTTGCGGCTTCGAGTTTCAAACACGTTGTTGGACCTTCAGGTGATGTTAATGGATGAAGGGAATCTTATGGATGACGGATCAGTGCCGATCCAGGGAAGTTAGTTTATTTCATGATGGATGTAACTATAGCAATGACGTTAGAGGAGGTCGATATGAAGTTACACGTGTGGGCTATCTCTTGTGAGCAGGTTAGCGATTGTGTGGTTTTGATGAAGTTCTTAAGTAGAGTTATACTTTTTGCCCAACATGGGATGCATGTACTGCGATGTGAGCATGGATCGCTTGAAGAAGATGGTACGGCAATTAGAAGGTTGAACGTGCGATGGTGGCTGATAATTCGGGAGATGTTATGATTGGCGCAATAAGAGCTCGCGAGAAGTTAGCCTAGTGATGGTGTGGAATCATGGTAACTGGGCAAAAGAGGTCTTTTTGGGGTTTGGATCTATGTGGTTGTAGCGTAAAGTTATGTGGGGGAGCCCACCGTTTACGATTGGGTCACCTGGTTGTGTGCCTGTGCAGTTTCTAGTTGTAGGTGCATTCGTAGACTAATCTTGACTAAGGAAAGAAAATCTCAGGGGTAATTCTAGAAAAGGAATCAAGAAAGGTGTTCTACATCTCGCCTTATCGATTCATGTACATGTGTTGGGATGACTTAGAATTTATGCTTCCTGTGGATGTGGTGTGCAAGGAAAATAATTCATCCGGTTGATTCTTTGGAAGTGTTCATGTGCTAGCAGAGCACTAGAGTTGGTTATGTATTTGGGACCAGGTCAGAGTGAGTGACTCTCAACAATGGTTCTAGTGGGTTCAAAAAGTAAAGTGTGATGTTTAAAGATTTTGGATTCGTTAGGTGGATAAGGACCGGGTTTTGCAGCAGAGTGTGAAGAATACTTGGAAAAATTCTATGTTATCATCGGGTCTGTGGTGCAGTATTAGAGAAATGGGAGAAACTGCTTCGAATTCATAGGAGGTCTTTCAAAACGGGCGTATCAGTTGGAGATACTATGGAGTGCACGATGAGGGTATGAAATGGCTTATGGATATTGAAACGACGTGGTCTCACGATTTATGTCACTCGGGATGAGTGTTGATTGGGATCCATTATATGATTGAATAGAGGTATTGATTCTGAAGGCAAGTCAAGGAGAGATCGGAAGAAGGTGAGTCAACCTAGTAGTGGTTTGGATCGGCATGGTTAAGGAAATGATCGGTTCCTTCAGTGTGGTAAGATATACAAGTGATTTCTAGTTCTACGTGCGGGATTGGCAGCCTCCGTGATTTGATTGATTTGGAGGTATTTGATTCTGATGGTTGTGTTATGTGTAAATGGATTCTGGAAGAGTTATGGTAATTTAAACTACAACTTAAGGTTTGATTTTCTGTGATTATGGGAATTTGGTTGCGTGTTGCAATTGTTCTTCTGAAATAAGTGGAGTGAAAGGAGGTTATAGTCGATGAATTATTTATTCTACTTGTGGTTCAGAGGACTTTGATGAAATTCTTGGACTCTTGCGTAGAGACATGATGGGTGCAGTGAACAATATGGAGATTGGAAGTTGAGGATCAAGGTTGCGGTTCAGTTTTGATAAGAATGTCACGAGCTCGGAGGAGCGGGGGAAGGTTTAAGATATTCAGAGTATGCTGGCATTATTTTCGGGCAGTCTGAGGATGGTTTGTTTTGTGAAAGAAGTGTTGGGTATTGAAATGCAGATGCTTGACTAGTACTATGGAAATAGCATGGTCGATGGCCTTTAATGTTCAGATTTTACTACCTGGTACGGAAGGTCGTGGGAGTATATCACATGGGAAGATCGTTTAAGTGTGATGTGTTAGTCATTTGATTGTTATAGATTGAAATCGGGTATGGAGATTTTAGTGTTGTCGCCAACGAGAGAGGTTATGACTGAGAGGTGCTCTATTCCTTTGATTGTGGTCATGTGTATCTTGTCGTTATTGCACCTTAGTCGTGCTTGAGTTTTTGTAGCGCGTGGCGCTATCCGTCTCCCCGGGGTTGTATTTATGGACTTGGCGTGCTTGTGGTCGATATTCGAGAATTTCGTAGGTATGAACAATATAGCTCGATGGGTATTTCCTTATGGATTGTAATGTGTGGATCGGGTGGCACGCCGCCACAGGTATGATGTTTGGATCGGGTTTGTCACGCCTCAAACTCGGGGAGCGCGACCGGCACTCAACCGAGTGAACCTATTAGATTTTCTTCTACCCAAACTCATTCATGAATAAAGTGGAGATGCACTCCATTAATCAAACACTAAAAAGATTTCGTTAACAATACCCATTTCATTCCATTAGCAGCTTCGTGCATAATTTCCAAAATAAAAAAGGGCCAAAAATACCCCTAACGTATTGAAAATGGCTCAAAAATACCCTTCGTTAACCTTTTGGGCTATAAATTCCCCTAACATTTTTTGTGGCTCAAGTATACCCTTACGTCTAACTGACCAAGCTGACTACTTTAAAAAAAATAGCCCCATGGCACATTATAAGCCTGCCACGTGTCTTTCTCAACAATAAATTAAACTCACCCATTTATTTAAAAACACCCAAATCCTGATCATTACCCACCCGACGCGTTTCTCCGTTAAATAAAGTCACGACCCATATTTTTTCTTGTTCAATCAGGTAAACTTCCTTCTTCCTCTTCATTCTTCCAGCATGGTAGTGCTTATACTCATGTCTAGCGTATGGCATGAGTATACTCATGTTAAAATAAGGGAGCTACTTCGCTAGACATGGGTCGCTCCCTTATTTTTACATGTTATAACTTCGACCGATGGTTCTTATATATTTTCTATTATAATAGTATATGTGATAAATTATATAATAGTGGTATATATAAAATATAAAATACACAACTTTAAAGAATATGTATGGTATATTCTATTTGTTTACATGTATTATGATGTATATATATAATATATATATGTGGTATAAAATACATATAAAAGAATATATGGTATATTGATGGAAGGTGAACCAAAAATTTATCATCCATATTTTGTTAGTTTCAAGGGTATATGTGAGCCAAAAATAAAATGTTAAGGATATATGTGAGCCAACAATAAAACGTTAAGTGTATTTTTAGACCAAAAAATTAACGGAGGGCATTTTTGAGCCACTTTCAATACGTTAGGGGTATTTTTGGCCCTTTTCCGTAGTTTCAATTCTATTGAGACAAGAAACAACATAATTAACATTGTTTTGCGTAAAATGAAATAGGGGTCAAAATTTAAAATTATTAATGGTGAAACGCATCGGATGGGTAATGGTCAAGGTTTGGGTATTTTTAAATAAATGGGTGAGTTTAATTTTGTTGTTGAGAAAGACACGTGGTAGGCTTATAATGTGCCATGAGGCTATTTTTTAAAGTAGTCAGCTTGGTCTGTTAGACGTAAGGGTATACTTGAGTCAAAAGAAAAACGTTAGGGGCATTTATAGCTCAAAATGTTAATGAAGTTAGAGGTATTTTTGGCCTTTTTCAGTTTTTAAAATATTACAAGTTTATAGATATAATAAAAAACATATTTGCCAAATATCAACATTTCTAGTTCAATTCCCAACATCGAATACCACTCACAACCTGTCTGTGGAGCCTCTACATACAACAGAAGTAAAGAATGGAAGTGTCGGCGACAAGGCCCCCGCTATACCTCATAGTACAAAATACAACGTCAGATGACATAAAGCCCGATATAGAGTAGGGATCACCAAAACCTGCTGAATAGAGAGTGACTGCTAATGAGGACCAAGGCTGCCCCGCTGATGAACCACCTAAATCCATTAAAGATGCAGCGCCCCGGCAAAACGGGCGTTAGTACATATGGAATAGTACTAGTATGTAAAACTAATTGTCCTCTTTCAAAATAGAATGCCAACATAAAAGGGAAAACCATGGAAACAACAATCAACAATCAATGATATCCAATTTCCAAGTTAAAACATAATAATTTCCAAAATACGAAGATAATATTATATTTGGTTATGAGTTCTTTAGCACCGATATACCACTGTTCACAATACCATTGTTCATAATACCAATACCACCGTACTTTTAGCACGGAGTGCGATCACGACCTGGTCGGCTAGGCCATCTCATCCGAGACATCAACCACAATCACAATTTCAATTACAATTTCCGGCACAATCACCACCATGTGTGCGGCATGGCGTCCGATTACGACCCGATCGACTAGGACATCTCACCACAATATCGTGTGGATCGACATCACCCTTTTCTATCAATCAATCTCATTCCAATTAAGGGGAATAATTTTATCACATCAATCTCATCCCAAATAAGGGGAATGATCACAATCCACTCCTACACCGGCACGTGTAGTTTCTAGGTTAGGTTATTTCAACCTACCCTTCCTCGGTGACTATCGATACTCCCAAAAATATTTTTGATTTGCTTACAGAGTAAACAACAATACAAATGCATTTACCTCATAATATTTTATACAGTATATAGCCTAATTGGCACTTTTAACAACTTTCAACACCATTATTTCCTTGGCTCTCTTGGCCATACATATGATTCTTCATTCATGGCACAATCGTATTTCATACTTCACACTTTTATTTATTTCCTTTCATGGATCATCATAAAAAATATTAACAAATAGAATATTCCGAAAATCACAACTTTAGGTTCATTAGTAATGAAGACTTTAAACACGATGAATTTCTTTCCAAGAAATGGAGTAAAATTATTGGCAATCGATGCGCAAGTTAAATCATAAACAAGTAACACATCATTTATTCTTGAAATACTTTTCCCCAAAAAGGGCAATACATAATTTCAACTCACGAATATGTAAGAACGCAAAACACATCGAAACTACTTACAAAGCATATCATTAATTAAAACAGCCACATATGGGCATCATTTGAGTTCATAAGCTTTTATGCAATTCTATTTTCGAAGTCAATTTCGGAACAGTTGAATCAAATCTCATTTCATAATATTTCTCACATCATCTCATTTCACTGGCACCATTGGCCACAAAGTATAACTTTCACTTTTGGCACATTGGCCACACTTTATATCCCCAATTCACTTATTTCACTTCCAACCATCTTTATAGATTATCAACAATAAGACATTTTCAATCAAAACTTTAGATACACATATGAGAAATTAAGAGTCTTAAGCATATTGAGATTTTCTCACACAATTTGGCATCATAACCTTCATTTGAAATACGACACAATGACATAATATTTTAATACACATATCAATCTTGAACACATTCCCAAAAGATAACATAATGTGATAGGAATATTCAAAACACGTTTTGAATACATAATTCTCGATACTTTGCTTATTCGGGACAATCAAATTTATTGGGAACAACTCGAAACATAGAATAAGGAACTTGAGACAATCATACTTGAAACTTACGGGAACATCATGGAATTCAATTCAAAGAGTAGTTTAGCCAACATAACTCACCTTGAACTTTTCTTAAATTACTACAATGTTCCAAAAATCCTAGCAATCCCAAACTATTTTGAGACATAATAAGATTGAACACAAATTAGGAAGATATTCATGGTTTCAACTCATTTGAGCATTTCATCAAACACTTGATGTACAAATTTGACTAAAAGGTTCTTCTACAATATTTTCTTCACTTCAAAATAGGGTCGGATAAGAATATTTCCAAAAATGACCCCTGAAGTCAATTACGTGGTGCAATTATATGGTAGCATAATCGATTATGTGGGCAGCAGAATCAATTATGTGATAGCAGAATCGATTATGTGGGCAGCATAATCAATTATGCGATAGCAGAATGATTTTTTTAAAATTTGTCAATTTCTGCTCCAATTTGCGATGCTTATGCGGTTCGCGAAACCATTCTGTGGCTGCGAAATTGACAGCAGAGCCAGCCTTTGGGAATTGGTTCATAACTTCTTGTAGGAGTATCCAAATGACGAACGGTTTGAAGCGTTAGAAACTAGACTCGAAGATTATTCATTTGATAGGTTGTCCACTTTAGTCTAGCATGTAATTTCCAACTTGACTTAGACTTAGGACTCTCCTTAGACCCCATATCACTTATAATATGCCTCGTACACTTATTATCATATCTAGTTGATATACATCATATTAATAGTCATCGTCCGCACACAAAATAATATAATTAGCACACATCAACTTTCTTAATAGCGCTTAACTACTTCGAAATTTTTCGAGGTACTACAGGGCTACACGTCACAAAAGTGAGATGTTGAGTACGGTTACCTATACTTATTTTTGTGTGGCTTGTTTCTCATCTCTTAGAAATGTTCATAGAATCTATTGACCGTTTTATTCGTTACACGGGCTGCGTAGTTCCTTGCCGAAGCGTTCTTCCTTATGTGTCATATTCGAGTTGTAGCTTGTTGGCACATTAATGGCGTCATGTGAGATTTTAGTCAGTGTTTGAGGTGGCTTTTTGCCTGAGTAGCTTGTACTGGGTGAGACGAGTCTATTGGACCTCAAAATTAGTGCGATCAGATTTATGTAAAGTATATTAAAAAGAAGATGTCACTATTTAATTCAAAATAAGGTAATGGTTCTTGTCAAACGGGGAAACTCCATGAGATATTGATTTGACGGGTGGTTATAAGTTCCTGCACATCTCTTTCATCGTTGCAGTATTATGAGGTTGAGACTAGGCTTATGTGTGTTATGATATATACTACGGGCATCTGGTTCGTGAATGTGTAACTATCGTAGTCGGAGGATGTTATTATGAACATACGAAATGTGTGGTACATTGGGTGATCTCAGTATGGGTGCATAATCATATTTGGTACTGTGGGTGGAGATAATTACGGTGTTCGTATGTTAGAATCAAACCTAGTAGAGATTTTCAGATTTTGGAATTTGGTCCTAAGGCTTGTTGGCTAAAATAAAAGGGAGGATCTTCCGTCTTGCTCGAGATAATGTGTTCACCTAGCTTGTGGTGGCACGGGTAGGTGCACAAGGTGTTGAACAATGATTTTGGGGCAACTCCAGAGCATTTCTTGGCACGTTCGAGGACGATCGTATGTTTAAGTGGGGGAGAATGTAATGACACGACTGATCATTTTGAGCTCTATTGCATCGTTCGGCGGTTTGATGCCTTGAGTAGCTTCACTTCAGGTATTGTGACTTGTACGTGTGGTCAGAGTTAAATTTCGGGAAGTTCAGAATTTATTCGGATGAAAAATTCTCAATTCAGAAACTATAAATTAGAAGAGTTGACCAAGGTTTGCCTTTTGGGTAAACGACCTCGGATAGGGATTTGAGGGTTTCAATAGGTTCGTATGATGATTTTGAATTTGACCGTATGTTCAGGTTGTGTATCGGATGGCCTGGGAGCATTTCAGCGCTTATTATGGAAAGTTGGAATTTTGAAAGTTTAAGAATTTCTTAAGTTTGATTTGAAGTAAATTTTGGTGTTATCGATGTCCGCTTGGGGTTCCGAGCCTTGGAATAGGTTTGTGTTATGATATATGACTTATGCGTAAAGTTTGGCGTTATTCCAGGATGTTTAACTATAATTCGAATGCATTCAACGAAGTTTAAGAGTTTGAAAGTTTAAAGAAAGGTTTTGATCATCGATTCCTAGTTATGGCATTGTTTGATGTGATTTGAGGCCTCGAGCAGGTCCGCGTTATGTTATGGATCTTGTGGGTATATTCAGACGGGATCCCGAGTGGCTCGGGTGAGTTACGAACATGGTTCGAATCGTTTCGTCGCATGATTTCTTTGCTGAAGGGGTCTGGTTCTGGTGCAGCCGCTTCGGCGGAATTTTGGTCGCAGAAGCGGGCTGCTTATCGTGAAAGTAGGGAAGGTTGGGTGGTGAAGGATCGCAGAAGCGACGTTTGGACCGCATCTATGAAGGCGCAGATGCAGCTTCTTGGAATGCATAAGCGAGGGTGTGAAGGGGCGGCCTCCAGTGCTTTCCGCAGAAGCGGACTTATTGTCGCAGAAGCGACCATTAGCTTCGCAGATGCGAAGATCGCCTGGGCAGAACCTATATGTTAGCCAAATCGGGTTCTGGCTCATTTCACCTCATTTATCTAATTGGAGCCGACCTTGGGGTGATTTTGGAATGCCATTTTTATCATCCTTCGTGCGGTAAGTGATTCCTTCTCACTATGAGTTAAATACATGATTTACATATGGTTTTTAACATGAAAACATTATGGAAATTGTGGGATTTTAAGAGATCTAAAAATTGGTATTTTGGATTTTTACCATGAAATTGGACGTGAAAATTTGAATAAATCATACATTTGAGTTCGTAACGTTATGCGTAATGTTTATCTTCAAAGAAATTCGGAATTCGGACATGTGAGCCAGAGGGTTGACTTTGTTGACTTTTCTAGCGGAATTGAGAATTTTTATAAATTGATTAATTATGAGTATTAGAGTATACTTTTATTGGTTTGCACATTGTTTGACTACTTTCGGATTTGTTGGCCATAGGTGTGAGGTGTTAGAGAGGCGTTGGAGTCGGATATGGAACTTCGGAGCGAGGTAAGTCTCGTGTCTAATCCTGTGAGGAGGAATCTACCCCTTAGATATTATTCTTGTTATATGCTACATGTTATGGGAGTTGCGCACGTATGAGGAGACGAGTGTCCGTGCATATGGTAGAATTCCTGATTATGTTCGTGTAGACTTAGGTTCATGCCATGCTTTAATTGTACTAATTGAGTTATCCTTGCTTGTTTAATTTCTTTATTTCGTGTTACTACCTGAGGCCAGGCTTGCATAGAGTGACAGACTCGCTATTGTAGAGATTTGACGAGCTACTTGATTAGCCGCAGAATAATTGTGTTTTCCCCTACGAATTTCTCTCGTGTTATGCGTTTTCATCGGAAAGCTTCCTTAAATTTCATAACTCACACGTATTCGTTAGTGGGGTCAAGGACTCATTAAAGCTTCTTATTCTAATGGGATCGGTTCGTTCGCCTCGGCAGGATTATGTAACACTCTTATGGGATCAGGTCGTTCGCCTCGGCAATATCATATTCTTATGGGATAGGGCCGCTCGCCTCGGCAGTATCATGTATCATATTATTTTGGGTTCGGGTCGTTCGCCTCGCCATTTCTATAAAATACTCTTATGGGATCAGGGTGTTCGCCTCGACAACTTTATGAAATACTCTTATGGGATCGGGTCGTTGGCCTCGGTAGAATCGTGCATAATATTTGACAAGGAGCAAGTATATTCGTGAGTTTTTCTAATATGAATTGTGACGACCTATATGGTGGGGATTATTTTATATGTATACTTCGGTTGAGGAGGTAACTGATAATTGAGAGCTTGTGTTTATTGATCAGAGGAGGATTGCACCATGTACCTGTATTTGTTTACACTATTTATTTACTATGCCTCATACTTGTTTACTTTCTATTGTACTTGATTTATTGGACTACTAGTAAGTGTCAATGTCGACCCCTCGTCACTACTTTTCCAGGGTTAGGCTAGATACTTACTGGGTACGCGTTGATTTACGTACTCATACTACACTTCTGCACGTATTGTGCATGTATATATATATTCCTGGTGATCTTTTGGGCGCACATGTGCGACTATTGCGGGGACTTTACGGTGAGCTGCATCACATGTTACAATCTGCAGCATACATTATTTATATTTTTCTTGTCTAACTTGTATTCTAGACAGATATTGTATTGTTATTGTATCTTTTAGTAGATGCTCATGCACTTGTAACACCGGGTTTTGGGGGTGTTCTTGAATTTGTTTATGGATTGGTTATATTGATATATTTTTACTTATTATTTTAATTAAATTGCGTAAATACGATTTATTTTAATGCACTGACCTCTCTCTCTAAACAAGATTCAAGATTTCTAAAATAATAAAATGAATAATTAAGTGTTGGCTTGCCTAACGGTAACGCCGGGCGCCATCACGATCTATAGTGGATTTTGGGTCGTGACAGGTTGGTATCAGAGCGACAGGTTCACTTAAGTCCCACGAGTCATGATCAAGTCTAGTAGAGTCTTGCGGATCGGTACAGAGACGACTGTACTTATCTTTGAGAGGCTACAGGGATGTTAGGAGCACTTCCCTTCTTGATTCCTCGTCATGCGATTTGATTCCATTGAGGCTTATGCCTTCGTTTCCTTTCTACTCCTTCTTATACGATGTGGAGTGCTGGCTATCAATTGGGCACCGACGAGTTGTGAAGATGCTACAGATGCAGTGCAGGATGTTATTCCCTGTGAATGCGGGCAGATCATTATCGTCGCCTTGTGGAGGGGTATTCTGTCATTCCAGCCCAGCGTTGGTATGGCCTAATATCATCTTTTTGGGTCTTAATATCATGTTTGATCTTGGGTTATATTATTTCAATATTCTCATAGATAATAGATCATCCAAAGTTAAAAAACTTTAAGATTTATTTCAGATATAAGTGGTTAACAACACTGGATTAAATTCATAAAAGATTAATTAAGTCAGTTTATTGATTATCTTATGTAAACCAAATACAGAGTAATAAAAACTTAATGAAGTGACATAATGCGACTTGATTCGACTTGTGCATTGAGGCAAGGTGGGTTGCTCTGATGGTAAGCATCCTCCACTTCCAACCAAAAGGTTGTGAGTTCGAGTCACCCCAAGAGCAAGGTGGGAAGTTCTTGGAGGGAAGGATGTCGAGGGTCTATTGGAAACAGCCTCTCTACCCCAGGGTAGGGGTAAGGTCTGCGTACACACTACCCTCCCCAGACCCCACTAATGAGATTATACTGGGTTGTTGTTGTTGTTGTTGATTCGACTTGTGCATTGTTTTTTTTAATTGGCCGACAACAAAACAGCTGAATTTTTGGATAACAAATAATATAGCTGGACCATAAGACAAACATGTGTGTCGTACATAGTATTAGTATTTATATAAACTTGAATTCAATGTTTAAATTCCTTTACAATAATCGAAAAACTCAATTTTTATTGATTTTATTTGATTTATAGATTTAAAAATTCGACATAATTAATTTGGTTTAGAAAAATAAAAAAATCAAATTAACTCGACCTATAACACCCCTAGTGATTCCATTATTTGTTATCTCATTACTAATTTTTTTTTTGAGTCAGGAAAAGTACAACTGCCAACTAAATGGATTTTGAGTGACTCAAATTCTTGTCCTTAGTATATGACTTGTAGTTGCATTACTGAGCTCTTAGGAAGGAGGGCTAATTGCGCGAAAACTAAACAGTTCTCTGCTTTATTATTTTTGTAATACAATAAAAAAGGATGAATTCATGATGCACACATTTGTTTTTTATATGAACATTTTGCTTGTAATTTCTATAGGAAACTGTAATTTTCATATGAATATTTTGTACCATTTAGGTGTGATTTTATTCACAAAGTTTAGTCAGATTATTAATTGTTTTATGTTAATCAAAATAAAAATTGCATTTATTAAACATAAATTTATCTAATTAGTATATAATTTAATGGAGTAGAGAAATAAATTAACTTGTATTTTGGTCATTTTTGAAGTAAAATCATGCGATAATCTACTCTTTTTAAGTGAATAACTTTCGGGTATTCATCAAATGTATAAACAAACTTATTTTCAACTCAACACTTTTGCTTAAACATATAAATGTTAATGCATATAATCAATTTTCATCACATAGTGTTTGAAACTGATCTATAACTTTCGTTCAGTGATAAAAGTATAATATGTGATGTGTAAGTTATATACATGTTCTGCCGCAAAAAAAATTAATATTTAAGTGAAAAATATATAGTAGCAATCAACATTATTTAGTGAATTTCGAATTGTGAACCACTAGCCCTCTAAAATTTCTGGACCGAAACCGAAAAGATTCTATCTTTTTTTCTCGCGGGAGATTGAAAGGAATAGTCCCTAAGGGGCTGGTCTTAGCTGGATGTCCCCAAAATTATGAAAGTGACACCAGGTAGCCACTTTAACGGGCTACTTTTTAGGCGTTAGCCAGTACGTCATGAATTTTAGTTTTTCAGTTTAACTTTTGGGACAAAAATATCCTGAAGTTAAGATTTTTAGAGTACTGGTGAATCTCTAAATAATATCTCTCAGAATGACTATCTCTGCACTTGCCCCAAATATAGCCCCCGGACCTGCACACAATTATTGCTCTTCAATATTTTTCTACCGGATTGATAGAGTTTATGCTATTTACTTTACTTATCTGTTAAGTTGTTCATCAAAGTCTACCAGACTGGCATGATTTTGTTCTTCAAGGATTTTTCTATCGGATTGGTAGAATTTATGTTATATTTACTTTACCTATCTATGAAATTATTCATCGAAGTATACCCGATTGGTATAATTTTCTGTATTGTTTTAACAAAGTGTTCTTCGAATTGCAACTTTAATTTCGATCAAATCACCCCAAAATCTGATTCAAATGATCTCAAATTTAAAATAAAGCTTCCAAATACCAACATAATCAATTCTCAATCACTAATTTAGTCAAATAATAATAAATTAAAAGACCCATGTATCTTCTTTAATCCTTTATAAGGTCCAACAATGAAGTTTTGAGCTTTTTATAATAAATTACTAAAGTAATACTATTAGAACTAAAAATTTATGGAACATTCAAACGATTTTAATAATAACGGATTATTAATCCAAGAAATCCATGATGGACTATGTTCCATTGGAGATAATAAAGCACTAGGAGTTGATGAATATAATGCTCTATTCTTTAAATGAGATTGGCCAATGATTAACAATGAAGTATGTCTTGTAGTAAAGGAATTTTTTCAATCGAGCAAGCTATTCAATGTTGTTAACTGCACAACTATTACTCTGCTTCCAAAGGTGCCTAACCTTTCCAGTATTAAAGACCACATACCTATTGCCTGTTGCGCGGTTCTGTACAAGCTAATAGCTAAAGTGCTTGCCAATTCACTAGGTGGATCCTTGAGTGTGTGTCAACTGTGAACTACACTACTACTATAAATGGAGAAACTACAAAACCTTTTGATGTTGCTAAAGGGCTTAGACAAGGAGACCCATGAGGGTTCCTTTCATTATCATCCTATGTGTTCCAGGCTTGATATTACTTATTCGAGTTTTGCATATGATCTCCTCTTATTTACAAGAGGAGATACTACCTCTGTTGCATTAATTCACAGTAAACTAACCACCTTTTCAGAAGCATCTGGGATCAAAGTCAATCTGGCTAAGAGCGCAATCTACTATGGAGGGGTTAGTCTTGAGTAGAAGCAGGAGGTTCAATGGACATTGGGATAAAGCCAGGGTGCACTCTTTAAAATATCTAGGCATACCATTAGCTACTAAGAAGTTTTTAGTCTTACAGTGGTAACCGCTCATTGACAAGATAGTGGCTAAAGTCTCCTCATGGACAACAAAGAAACTCTCATATGCAAGCAGAATTTAGTTGGTCCAGACAGTGATATTTAGAATACAAGCTTACTGGGCTCAAATTTTCCTCAAGAATACAAGCTTACTGGGCTCAAATTTTCATCATACCTGCCAAAGTTATGAAATCAATTGAAGTTTATTGCAGGAGCTATATATGGTCAGGGGTGAATACAATAACCAAAAAATCGTTGGTTGCTTGGGATATGATGTGTTCAACTAACGCTGCTGGAGGTTTAAATTTGATCAATCTGGCACTATGGAATAGGGCTGCTATAACCAAAACCTGCTAGGAACTAGCCAATAAAAAGATAAACTTTGGATTAAATGGATTCATAGCTACTACATCAATGATCAGGTATTTGCAGACATGGGAGTTCTAAAACATCCAGCTGGATGGTTAGGAAAATATTTGGGGCAAGGAGCAATCTGAGGCATATCAGCAACAGACAAGATAGCTATAGCAATTTAATCAAGCATGTATACTTACAACTACTAGGAACCTTACCAAAAGTATAATTGAAAGGTTGATGTACTAGAATCAAGCAAGACCAAAAACAATCTTCACCATGTGGTTGCAAAGTCATGGAAGAATCCTCACCGCTGATAGATTGAAGAAATGAGGTGTTCCAATAGATGATACAAGTTGTTTGTAAGGCCCCGTAGAATTTCGCCAAGGAATTTAAGGTTTTGTGGTGCCGAGGTGGACTAATGTGTATGGAGGTAGTAGCTTGCCGCGGTACGAACTTTTTGGGTTGAAGAATGGCTGAGGAGTTGATGGAAAATTTTTGCAGAAGAAGACAATGCTGCGATCAATTTCGCGACCGTAGAACCATTCTGCGGACTGCATAATCATCGCGAAGTTGAGCAGAAAAATAGTTAAATTTTGAAGGTCGTTGTGCGGTGCATTTTGCGATCGCATATCCATTTCGCGATCCGCACTTCCGTCGCAGATTTGGCATGAAGAATTTTGTTGGGTAATTTCGCGGTCCATTATGCGGCTGCATAAATGGTCTGCTGACCGCAGACTTGTTCAGAGCAACCTAATTTTTGGCATCACTTTCGCGGTCCATTTTGCGGGCTGCATATCTGTTTTGCGGTTCATTATGTGACCGCAGAGTTGAGTTCGGAGGGCCCATTTTCTATTTTTATAACCCGACCCCATTTTAATTAAAAGCCTTTGGGGCTCATATTGGAGCATATATTTGACGATTTTAGAGAGAGATGAGAGTATTTTAGAGTGAGGGAGGGAGAAGACCTAGCCATTCTAATCCTCCTTTCTTTTCCCAATCTTCAAGAATCATGGAAGCCACTCACTAGACCATTATCTATCCGGGTAAGTCCTTCTTCTAAGCTTTCATGCAAGAGGTTATGGGTTTAAGTATGTTATGAGGTTGGAGATAGGCCACGCATGTGCCAATAGGTGGCAGTATGTGGGGTTGTTGAACTATTTTGAGTAGTTTCTTGTTGAAGTTGGTTGAGGGAGGAATGGGTTACCATTATAGAGCTTTGTAGTCAATTTTGCATAATAGGTATTTGACAAAATTCCCAAGCGAGTTATATCATTAGAATCCTTCTAATTATTATTCGATTTTCGCTATCTTCCTATAGATTGATATTGCTAGAAGTGTAAGGACATTGTAGTAATTTAAGAAAAGCTCAAGAAAGTTATGTTGGCTAAAACTTCTCTCTTAGAATTGAATTCCATGATATTCCCGTAAGTTTCAAGTATGGTTGGCCCAGGTTCCTAATTTCCATGTTCCGAATTGTTCCTAATAAATTCGATTATCCCAAGTAAGCGATGTGTTAAAAGATGTATATACTCAAAATGTGCACCAATTGCCCATATCTTATTATGATCTCTTCGAGAACGTGTTCAAGTATTGTTTGTGTATGAAAATATTATGACTTCAACTCGTGTTTCAAATGAAAGCCTATTGTGCTTAACTTGGAAAGACAACTCATTGCGCCTAAAACTCCTATTGCTCATATATATACTTACGGCCTTGATTTCAAGTGCTCTTATTTTTGATAATCTATAAATATGCTTGAAAGTGATAGTGAGTTAGAGATATAAAGTGTGGCTATCGTGCCAAGAATGAAAGTTATACTTGTGGCCAATAGTGCCAATAAAATGAGATGATGTGTGAAAGATTATGAAATGAGCCTTGATGTAATTGTTCCAAATTGACTCCGAAAATAGATTTGCCTAAAAGCTATGTTCTCAAGTCATGTTCAAATGAGATTGTTTTAACTAATGCATATTATTTGAACCCCTACCTCAATCGTAAACCACCATGCTATGCTTTGTAAGTATTTTCAATGTGTTTTGAGTTCTTACATATTTATGAGTTAAAATTGTGTATTACCCTTTTGGGGAAAAGCATGTCAATAATAAGTGGTGTGTCACTTGTTTATGATTTTAACTTGTGCTTCGATTGCCAATCATTTTGTTCCATTTTTGTGAAAGGAAATCTATTGTGTTTAAAGCCTTCATTACTAATGAACTTAAAGTTATGATTTTCGGAATATTCTATGTGTTGATGTTTATAATGAGGATCCTTGAAAGTAAAGAAATGAAAGTGTGGAATATGAGATACGACCATCGTGCCATGAATGATGAATCATATGTGTGGTCAAGGAAGCCTATAAGACAATGATGTTGTGAGTGGTTGAAACTACTAATGAAGTGATATATGGTGTGAAAGGTTATGAGGTAAATATATTTGTATTTCTGTTTCGTTTGTGTACAAAACAAAAATATATTTTGGGAGTATCGTTAGTCACCGAGAAAGGGTAGGATGAAACAACCTGACCTTGAAACTACACGTGCCGGTGTAGGTATGATTGAGGGGTAAATCCCCAGACTGAGGTGTTGAGAATATTCCCCTTAAATGGGATGAGATTGATGTGTTGAGACTATTCCCCTTGATTGGGATGAGATGATTGCTAGCAGAGGGTGGTGTCGATCCACACGACATTGTGGTGAGACGGCCTAGTCGATCGGGTCGAGATCGGACGCCATACCGCGCACATGGTGGTGACTGTGATTGGATGTCTTTGGTGAGACGGCCTAGCTGATAGGGCCGTGATCGGACTCCATGCTAAAAACATGGTGGTATATCAGCACTAAAGATCTCCCAACCAACCAAAAATATTATTATTTTCGTATTTTGAAAATTGTTATGTTTTAACTTGGCATTTGTATATCATTGATTGTTACTTGTTGCTTCTATGATTTTTTTATTCTTATATCGGCATTCTATTTTTAAAGAGGACATTTAGCTTCTCATACTAGTATTTTTTCACATGTACTAACGTCTCTTTTGCCGGGGGCGTTGCATCTTCAATGGATGCAAGTGGTTCATCAGCGGGCAACTTTGATTCTCGTTAGCAGTACCTTCTATTCAGCACGATTTGGTGAGCTCTACTCTGTTCCGAGCCTTATGTCACTTGACGTGTTACTTTGTGTTTTGAGGTATAGCCGGGGCTTGTCGCCGACACTTCCATACTACTCGTCTGTTGTACTTAGAGGCTCCGTAGATATAGTGTGGGTTGTATAATGGTGTTGGATAAGTCAAACTAGAATGTTATATCTGTATCACATGTTCCACTTCAAACTATGAATGTGTAATATATTTTTGGGAACCATAAATGAAGTAACTAATGGTAATGAAATTGTGCTGTTCACGTGATCCTCTCAATGTTTAATTAATGGAATACATCTCCACTCTATTCTTAGGCAAGGCCGGGTAGAAAGCATCTAGCAGCTTGCTTGACCGGGTTATCTCGTTTGAGCGCCGGTCGCGCTCCCCGAGGCCGGGGCATGACACTGTTTCTGCAAACATACTCATGAAACAAGAAACTACACCTTTGCAAAATGTGGATATGTCATAAATCTATGGAACGTGTTGATGCATTGGATTCAAATCCAACACTCATATGCATGCTCATGCCCTGTTATGCAACAATGGATCATTCTGAAGACTAAAGGAAGATCACATTTAGCCAGGTTGCTCAAACTAGTCTATACAGAGTTTATTCATATTGTGTGGCTCGAGAGGAATGCAAGGATCTTTGAACATACATAAATTCCATGGGAGGTCCTAGCTAGGAGGATTGCTTGTATATGCAACATTAGGGGTGAAGGGAAATCTATGATTACTACTTAGTATATGTAAATATTAAGTAGGTAGTAAGATCCTTAGTTTATTTACTTGTATAAATGAGGCTAGGTGGATAGGAATTATTGTTTGAAGGTTAGTTTTCAGTTTTTGAAGCAGGTTATGGTGATTTGCTATGCTTTGCAAATATTTACATTGGTTGGTTATACGAAAATATTTAATTACCAAAAAAGATCTTTTACTTTTCATCCCTAAACAAAAAATTTAAGTTTTAAATATAAAAAGTTATGGTGTTCAAGTAAAAAACGAAAATATTTTGCTAAGATTGTTAAAAAAAGGGACATTATGCCAAAACCAGTTGGGAGCAATTTTTGCTTTCTCGCTTCACTAAAACAATGGGCCGGCCCCATCAACAAACTCATATAGGTGGAAAAAAAAAAGGAGAAAAGCAGTTTCAAGATTTGAACAAAAATACACTGATACGTGGATTCCCCATACGAACGACAAGCAGTTCCCTGTGTTTTTCACTAATTCATCCTCTTCTTCTGCCAGGTAATACCTCTTTCTCTTTCTTCCTTTTTTTCAATAATTTTTTTTCTTGCCCTTTTTTTCAATAATTTTTTTTCTTTCCCTTTTTTTTTTTGAAAAAAAACAATTAGTCTGTTATTCTGTCATCTAGTAAAATAAAAATTTCTTTGAGCTTTCTGGGGTTTTATTTGTTTCGTTTTACTTCTGATCTTCTTTAAATTTGTGTATAGTTTGTATTGTTCCTTAATGGGTCTTCATATTTCTTTCTATTATGTTAAATTGTGAACCAAACTAGTTGAATATTGGAATGAAAGGGGTTCAAAATGGAGTGGAATTAGTATTCTGGATTTGTAAAGCTAATTTAACTAGTTTGAGATTAAGACGTACTAGTTGCAATTTTAGTTGCTTTTGTGTCTTGTAATTATCTGGGTTTCAGTGGTTATTCTATTTTTATTTTGATAAGCAAAAGGGAAATTTGGTGACTGAAGATTCATATAGCCGACCTCTAACTTGTTTCGGACTTGGGCTTGGTTATTGTTGTTGTTGTTGTTGTGGGATAAGCAAAAGGAGGGTTCAGGGGTTATTCTATGTATGATTCAGGAAGGTATCCCGTTTATAGTACCCACCCATCAACTAGTGGGGATGGGGAAAGAGAGTGTGTGTGTGTGTGTGTGTTTTTGGGGGGTTTTTTGGGGTGGGGTGGGGGTGAGGGTGGGGTTATGGAAGATTTTTCCAGAAAAGTGAGAGCTTTTTGGTAGTGAAGGTTGCAAATATGGTAAAAATCTTTCCTTTTTGGTCTTAACGGGGAAATGGGCCTCATTAGAGCTAAATGGATATATAGGATTTAATATTCATATAACTAGTTTCAATTTTCCTTGAGCCGAGGATCTATCGGAAACCACATCTCTACCTTCACAAGGTAGAGTCTATCGGAAACCACATGTGTGAAGGTAGGGGTAAGGCCTGCGTATACACTACCCGCCTTAGATCCCACTTGTGGGATTAACTAGGTTTGTTGTTGTCTGTGTGTGTTATAACTGGTTTCAACTTATTTTAAAGGGGGTTTACAAAGGTAGATTTTCCAGCAAAGTTGAAGCTTTTTGATAGTGAAGATTGCATATACAAGTAAAATCTATCTATCCTTTTTGGTCTTGATGGGGAAATGGGCTTGAAGTAGAGCAGAATAGATATGGATTATGGAGGATTCATTAAGTAGAATTCAACTAGTTTGGGATTGAGTCAATTTTTTATTTTTTTCCTAGATAGGTAAGGGATTGATGCCCCAGGCTTTGGTTCAGTAGTGCGAGCATAAGTAATGTGTGGGGTTAGGTGAAAGTCACGCATTCAAACCATGTCGCGGTCAAAAGCCTGGTATTTTAAGTAGAGAAGGGTATGGGGAAGGCCATTATCTACCAAGTCTCGAGCCGTGCGCCAGCTGGTTCTTGGGGATTTCTTGATTATAAAAAAGGGGTTAAAAATTGATGTGTGGTTGATTGATTGGTTGTTTTGGTCACAATGGGGATGATCAAGAATGTATTTTCTTTTATATTTGACCAATAAGTGTTATTTTTCAACAGAGTAGGTTTTCCATTAGGGGTTAAGGTTGGAGGTTTTGATGAATGGGGATTCAGACCATGAATCTCATGGGAGTGTGCGACAATCTCATTTACACTATTGGGCAGGCAAAAATTATGGTTTAACCTCACAGTTGACGAGGTTGAGAACCCGTTTGTTTATTTAGGTAAGCCTCCGGGCAGCATGAATCTTGATGAGTTATTAATGAGTGTGTGGAATGCAGATCTAAATCAGTTTGCTGGTGTGTATATTGATAATACTTCCCCTACCGACTTCTTTTCAGCATCAGGCTAGCTTAACTCTGGCGAAGGCAATTAGTAGTAATACAGTTGATAAAGTGTGGAGAGACATACAACAAGGCCAAACAGTGAGAAATCTCGACGGCATGAACGATCAAGAGAGAAAGCCAACTCTTGGTGAGACAACTTTGGAGGACTACTTGGTGAAAGCTGGGCTTTTCAGTGCTGATGCTTCTTTAGGACATACAATGTCATTGGATAATCCTAAGGCAGTGCAAAATTTTGTGCCTCCAATGGGCTTGTCACCATCTCCTTCGATTGATGCGCTGTCAGATACACCATTCTCTGGTCGGAAGAGGGGTGCTACGGACATCGATAAGACCCTTGATAGGAGACTAAGGAGAAAGATCAAGAATAGAGAGTCAGCTGCACGCTCGCGAGCTAGAAAACAGGTGTGCTGTCCACTAATTTATTGCTCGCAATCTCAGTTTGCATTTGTACTTCACATTTTAATCTATTATTTGCATGGTGTAGGCTTACCAGAATGAGCTCGTGAACAAGGTCTCACATCTGGAAGAGGAGAACATGAAGCTTAAGAAAGAGAAGGTAGGGATCCTCTCATCATGTATATGAGGCTTCAACCACTAGTTATATATATTTTAAAGAAGGATTATTTGTTGTGTTATTGGCTTCTGATTTCATTCATGAGCTTAGCAAGCTGATTTATAACTCCTTATATTCCCTGTGCCATATGTCTCAAATAACAGATTGGAGATCTCTGATGATCAATAGTTTATCTTAAAGAGAACAGTTGTTGACTGTAGAAAGATGAATCGTCTTAGAAGTGAGATAATTAATATCTGAAGGACTACTGGCTTTGCACTGGAATTAGAGAGGTCATTAATAAATAGGCTTGTAAAGAATGTGGAGTTACCAGAGAATACTCAAAATGTGAAAAAAGGGCTGAGCCTTAAATCATATCAAACATATCCTGTATTTTTTTAGTAACTCAAAGAAAGAAGTAAAAGTAGACTGGTCATAAATCTTTATAAAAAAAAAAAAGTAGACTGGTCATGAGTAGCAGTTTATGTCTGAAGTACACGATTTAAGATACTTCTCTTGTTAATGCTATATCAAATAATCTAGTAGGTTGTGCCTCAAACTAGCTGCTAGCACCGGTAATCTTTGTAGAGTTTATGAATGTCCGTGATTAGCTAGCTTTCTTTGAATAAACCTTGTGATTTGGCATGGATCCCTAGTTCTTTTTTTGGGGGGGTGGTTTTTGGGGGGTGGGGAGAGCTGAAAGGGGAGGAATGTTCTAGTTTTGTACTGTGTAGGCAGAAAATGGGTTTTCTTCGGGTAGAAAAGTCACATTTTCCTTTGCTGAGTTTATGCTTGACCTGGGTTAGAGCTGAAATCCTAGTTCAACCTTTGGCCGTTAAGGAAAAATGCGAATTCGAAGATCAAGAAGTTTACAAGTATAGAAAGGTCAATTTAAGCTGACTAAAAAAAGTCATAAAATGGGAAAAATAAGTTTTCATCAAATGGAACCAAGGGAGTTGTTATGTATACATGTCATTTGGGTTGGAAAGGTAGGTTCAAACTTGGTTTTAAGTTCCCCTTTCCCCTCCAAAGTCGATCGTAGTGATAGTGTGCAGGTGCCCATCTCTCTAGCTTAACTTGGAAGGTGCAGAGGTACATATTCCTCAAATTTCTGGTTAGTTTGTTGGCATTTTGATTTTTCACCATGCTCCAAAGATGGAGGATAAAAATGCATCACCATGGATAAGGAACCACCTTTTAAATTTAACGTGAAGCACATGCTAGCTAAAAAACAAAACCACAAGGGTGTGGCCTAGTAGTCAATGAAGTGCGTGAGAACTTTAAGGTCTCAGGTTCGAGGCAAATACTAGGTGATTTCTTCCCATCTATCCAAGCCTTGGTGGATAAAGTTACCTGGTACCTGTTGCTGGTGGGAGGTGGCAGGTATCCCGTGTAATTAGTCGAGGTGCGCGCAAGCTGGCCCGTACACCACGGTTATCAAAAAAAAAAAAAAAACCACAAGCTAGCTTACTACATATGTGAAAAGCAGTTGCATTAGAGTGAGTATGAGATCATCTTATAAATGCTTTGAGAATATTATTTTATAAGTAATGCTTTGAAGCTCTCTATTATAAATGAAGTACCCAATTACCCAATTAATGTGCACTTAGTTATGTGGTTAAAAGTATTGTTTGTCATCACCAGTGTCTTTAATAAATTTAGTGGAGTGGTTGTAGGGGGTGGGTTTAGAATATTTTGTTTTTTAGTTTTTACCCAAGTTGAAACTCGGCTTTTTGAACAATTGACGCAATGGTGAGAAGTGAATGCTGCCTCTGATGATTGATGTGGCATTCTTGCGAGGACGCTGGTGGATTGATGGTCGTATAGGGTTGTAGTACACAGTGACTGAATGAGTTGGGCTGTAGTGATTTTCTTGCTGCTCTCCTAATGTAGGAGAATTGAGTTACACTTTGGAAATTCCCTTCCCTTCTCCCATCCTTGCTTCGGTGGTAAAATGATATTTGCTTCCTTAAATTACTCTATACAGTAGAATAGAAGGAGATGCAGCAAAAAGCTGGGGAAGATGTCAAATAGAAATTCAATCTAGAGTTCCCCATAGTTCTTTCTCTACATTTACGTTATCGTCTAACATTCATCTGTTTATAATTGTGTCAGCTTTTGGTTATCCATATTTCCATGGCATTTGTTCCTTGCATCAATGCATCCGTACTGTCCTTGTCAGTTATGAAGACTTATGCTCAAATTTGGTCTCGTGATAGTTTGGTTACTAAAAAAGCCCTTGCTTGCATTGTAAATATGTGACACCCTGATTATGTTTGATCAATGCATTTTAGAATGTTTGGTGTGGCAGAAGGTGTTTTACTTTGCTTATTTTGGTCCAAAATTCTTGGGGTTATGGACTTATGGTGCCTGTTGACCACTTCACCTTGGTCCTGATCTACGTAAGAATTCATGTTTGAAAGTTTGTATTATTCTGCCTTTTTTTCGAGGCTCTCTCTCTCTCTCTCTCTCTAGAAAAGAAAGCCTGACAGCCTAGTCGTACTAGTGACTAATTAGAAGTAGCCTAAAGCTGAGGGGTATTGAATCATGGTCTCTGCCAAATCAAGGGTGGCTGTGGTGTTGGTTCCATAGGATTAGCGTTCTAAGAAATTGGACCTTTGACGTTATACATGTTTGATATCCCTCTCCTAGTATCATATAGACATAAGCTTTGTATATAAATCTTTAAACAAGTAACTAATCATACTAGTGCCTTTGTTCATGCTTTAAGAATTTCCAGACCATGTCTTTCATAATTGATTTATGGGAATTTGTGACCTTTTTTTTGAATAACTGTGGTATCCGGGCCAGCTTGTGCCCACCTCGACTAATTCCATGGGGTACCTGCTACCTCCCACCAGTACATGTATCGGGTAATTTTGTCCACCAATGCTTGGACAAATGGGGGTCTGTGCAAATTCTACCCCAATAGTATTAAATCAAATACTCTTTCGTATCATTTGTTAGAACGCATCTGCAGCTAGGTTAGCTGCTTTGGCCCTTTTTGCTGTTTCGTTAGTGCTGATAACATTAAGCATTTAGTGGACGTTGATATATGTATTTCTTCTGGTGTATTAATAAGTCCTCCTATTGTTTGGTGCATCAAAAGTAATTGCTCTACGTTCTGATCTTACGTGATGACGAGGATCCTTTTGCCGTATCTAGTTTCGCGCCAACTAAGATATTTGGATAAGCACCTGTTTCCTATGGATGCCATTGTTGAATTGTGTCGCTTAGTAATTCAAGTATGGTCGTTCTACAAATTTAGAACCAATGGATAAGTTTGGATCCTCGGATTGTAGATAGCTAACTCCTTTTTCACCTCGAGGATCTGCATTATGACTTTCCTCCTTTTTTTCCTTGTAAAGTTGTGTGGAAGAGTGTTGCAAGACATGCAAAATCTGAAACAGTGCTACATTATACGATCAGTTGTTTTGTTGACGAAATCTTGGTTATAATGGCTTGTATAAATTTGCTGATGACTTGGAATCTTGTTGTATATTTCCTACTCAGTTTTCTAGATGTCTTGTTACTAGAGCTAATTCCGCATAGTTGGTATATATACCAGTCTGAACTTAGCAAAACATGGCACATCTACATGTTATAAAAGACACCTTTACTTTACATCTGTTCCTAAGCATTGCATAACATCTTGCATTGTTTTTTAAACCAATATGTTACTGAACTATACCTTGCAGGAGCTAGAGAAGATGTTATCCGAGTTGTCATCTGAACCAAGATACCAGCTCAGACGAACGAGTTCAATCTGACGAGAGTGCGTTCTGTAGTTATTTTGCAGAAGTTACTGTAGTTTTGATAGGCATAGGATTGTGTATCCTCTATGAAAGTTCTTGGAAGTTGGAGATAGATCTTAGCCTGTTTGCTTCTGTTGGTGATGTGCTTTGCTTCCCACCCATAACTTAGTTTTTTTGTTTATATGTATATGTTATGGATATTATTTAGAAAAACTGATGATGAAATGGACAGGAAAATGGACTCTACATTCAGCAGAAATAGAAATCAGTGTCTTTTCACTTGGTAAACAAATCTAGATATTAGGTTACACTGTTAAAATATGACTGAATAGCCTAATGAATATTTGTTACTTGCATTGACCCGCCCTTCTTACTTCACGAGATTTTATCTAGACATCTTAACTCGGGGATGTCAAATCGGTGCAAGTAATCTTAAATCAGCTGCATCCAGTTGCAGCCAGCACTGCGCTATATGGCAATATGTTATAGCAACTTTAAGGGGTCGGCAAAAGTTATCCCGGGATTAGCAAATATCTCAAACCAAATATGGGATAAAGTTAATTTCAAACTCTATCCCGGACATAAAAAGAACAACAAAAAAAAAATAAAACTCGATCCTGGGATTATTATCCTTATGCCACGTACCAAACGATTCCAAGACCATTGTTAATTTGCTACTAATAAAGTAACTCTATTCTTTCCTCTCCCTCAAGTCTCACTAAGGTCTTCCGCTAGTGAATGTGTCCTCTTCACAATATAGTAACGTTTATAAATCTTTTCAGCTTGCTTAATCTTAAATTTAGAATAACGGTAAACTAACAAAGAGTAATTAGTACTTGACTAAACCATTAGTGGCAATTTCATATTTTTCAGATTTGTTTTTCGTTTTTATTTGTGTTTTTTTTTTTTTTTTT
>AWOL01S0049350.1:8587-24832 GCA_000715115.1 Nicotiana otophora | reverse complement strand
GGGGGGGGGGGGGAGGGGGGGAGGTGGAGACGAAGAGGATACTTGTTACATGAAAATTTTTCATTAAGAGAAAGTGATGATTAAAGCGAAATTAAGTTCCCCCTCAAAATAGGAAAAAAAAAATCAACACGGAGATAAAGAGAAACTCCATTTTCAGTTTTTTTTAAGGACAAATTAACGTTCAACCACAATTAGAGTTGCACTGGTAAAATTAAGGACAATAGGTACAGTTTGCCAATTGTTTGAGTGTCTGTGTCTAAATGGAAGTTTACAACAACTTTAAGGGATTGTTTATGTATTTGGGCTAAAGCAAAAATTGTACATATTCATAGCATATACTCACATTCGTCTATATCAAATATGTAACCCATCTCGAATCCACCAAGCATGACTTATTGATACCTCTTAGACATACAAGATGAGTCTTTTATGTATATATTGATGTATGAATGCGCACCGCACATACAATACATAGAGAGTATGTGTATTTGTGTGAAAGATCAATTTGACCTATTCTGCCATAAATATTTGGGTTTTTTTTTTTTTAAAGCCAATTTGACCGAAATTAATTACAAGCACTAGCCAACATATACAAAATATATACACTAATTGTGTATATAATATGTATATTTATACTTAATATACAACAACAACAATAACAACATACCTAGAATTATCCTATATCGCGGAGTTTGGGGAGAAGGTAGAGAGGTTGTTTCCAATAGACCCCCGGCTCAGGAAAATATAAGCACCTCATTAGTTTAAAGATAGACAAGGAGGGACAACACCAAAAAGCCACGTAAAAGCAATATAAACAACATGATAATTCAAAATGAAAGAAAACAACGGGTAGTCATAGAAATCTACTACCAACAGAATGTGAGAGTGTGTACTAATACTACCGGTATGAACAATCTAAACCATCTACCCTGCTACTCTAATTCTCGACCTCCACACCTTCCTATCAAGGGCCATGTTCTCGGTCAGATGAAATTGCACCATGTCTTGCCTAATCACCTCTCCCCACCTCTTTTTCGGCCTACATCTACCTCTCTATAGGCCCTCCAATGTCAATCTCTCACACCTTCTCAACAGGGCATCTATGCTCCACCTCCTCACATGTCCAAACCACCTAAGCCTCGCTTCCCGCATCTTGTCCTCGATGCGGGCCACACCCACCTTGACGCGAATAACCCATTCCTAATCCTATCTAACTTGGTGTGCCCGTACATCCATCTCAACATCCTCATCTCTACTACCTTCATCTTCTAGACATAGGCGATCTTGATAGGCCAACACTCAGCCCCATACAACATAGTCAGTCTGACAACCACTCTGTAGAACTTACCTTTAAGTTTTGGTGGCACCTTCTTGTCACACAAAACACCAGAAGCGAGTCTCCATTTCATCCATCCTGCCCCAATACGATGTGTGGCATCTTCATCAATCTCCCCACCCCCTGAATAATAGACCCAAGGTACTTAAAACTTCCTCTCCTAGGGATGACTTGCGAGTCCAGCCTCACCTCCCCTTCCCCTCCATGAGTCTCACCACTGAACTTACACTCCAAGTATTCTGTCTTGGTCCTGCTCAGCTTGAAACTCTTAGACTTTAGGGTCTGCCTCCACACCTCTAACCTCGCTTTTACACCGCCTCGCGTCTCGTCAACCAATACAATATCATCTGCAAATAATACGCACCACGACACCTCCCCTTGGATGTGGCGCGTCAGAATGTCTATCGCCAGGGAAAACAAAAAAGGATTGAGTGTCGACCCCTGGTTCCTCCAGTGGGTATTCAGGCCATCAAGGTCAGACTTCAATACAGGAGCCCATCGCACCGAGAGGTTGTTTTGAGTGCGGGGATCTCAGTCATGTGCAGAGGTTCTGCCTCAGGTTTTGGGGCAAGGCAGTGCAACAGGATTAGCAACCTATGATTATAGCACCAGCTGCCCCACCAGTCGTCAGACCGCCCAGAGGTGGAGGGCAGGTGGGTAGGGGTCGTCCTAGAGGTGGAGGCCAATCAGGTGGAGGCCAATCAGGTAGCGCTCTAGCTAGGTTCTATGCTTTTTAGGCCAGACCAGATACTACCGCAGAGACTCCAGTGATTGATTTAGTGCCTGTGGTCCAGGAGTTCTCCGATGTGTTTTCTTCTGACCTACCAGGCACCGCTAGATCGTGATATCGATTTCTGTATTAATTTGGCTCCAGGTACCCAGCCTATCTCTATTCCACTGTATTGTATGGCTCTGAAAGAGTTGAAGGAACATCTTGAGGAGTTTCTAGCAAAGAGGTTCGTCAGACTGAGTGTATCGCCTTGGGGTGCACCAGTGTTATTTGTGAATAAAAAAGATGGGACTATGCGGATGTACATTGATTATCGCCAGTTGAACAAAATTACCATCAAGAACAAGTACCCGTTATCGTGTATTGATGATTTGTTTGACCAGTTACAGGGTGCCAAGGTGTTCTCTTAGATCAGATCGAGGTACCACCAGTTGAAGATTCGGGATTCGGATGTTCCGAACATGGCTTCCCGTACTAGATATAGCCATTATGAGTTTCTAGTGATGTCCTTTGGCTTGACTAACGCACTGACAACATTTATGGATTTGATGAACCAGGTGTTAAGGCCACATATTGATTCGTTTTTCATTGTCTTCATTGATGACATTTTGATCTACTCACGTAGTATGGAGGAACACGCGCAACATTTGAGAGTGGTGCTTCAGACCTTGCAGAAACGAAAGCTATATGCTAAGTTCTCCAAGTATGAGTTCTGGTTAGCATTCTGTGGCATTCTTAGGGCATGTTGTATCAGGCGAGGGTATTAAGGTAGACCCCAAAAAGATCGAGGCAGTTTAGAGTTGGCCTCGTCCTACCACAACGACTGAGATCGGGAGCTTCCTGGGGTTAACAGGTTATTTATCGTCAGTTTGTGGAAGGCTTCTCATCTATTGCAGCATCTTTGACTAGATTGACCCAGAAGGGTGTTCCATTCAGATGGTCCGATGATTGCGAGGCGAGCTTTCATAAGCTCAAGACCGCATTGACTTCAGCACCGGTGTTAGTGCTGCCTTCCAGTTCAGGGATGTACACTGTGTATTTCGACACTTCAGGCGTTCGTTTAAGTTGTGTATTGATGCAAGGGGCGAGTTATTGCATATGCTTCACGCCAACTGAAGCCTCACGAGAAGAATTACCATGTACACGATTTGGAGTTGGCTGCAATTGTTCATGCACTTAAGATCTGGAGGCATTATCTTTATGGGGTACCTGTGAGTTTTACACTGATCATCGCAGCTTGCAGCATTTGGTCAAGAAGAGGGACCTTAGTTTGAGGCAGCGCAGGTGGCTTGAGTCACTAAAGGATTATGATATTACCATCCTTTATCATCCGGGCAAGGCGAATGTAGTTGCGGATGCCTTGAGCAGAAAGGCGAAGAGTATGGGTAGTTTGGCATTCATTCCAGCAGAGGAGAGGCCACTAGCTTTGGACATTTAGTCCTTGGCCAACAGACTTGAGAGGTTGGGTATTTCAGAGCCCAGCCGAATTCTTGCATGTGTCATCGTTGAGTCTTCATTATTCGAGCAGATCAAGGCTCGACAGTTTGATGATCCGCACTTGTTGGTTCTCAGAGAGACGGTACTACAGGGTGGTGCCAAGGAGGTTACTCTCGGTGAGGATGGTGTTCTGCGACTCCAGGGTCACCTATGTGTTCCTAATGTTGATGACTTGAGGGAGAAGATCCTAGATGAGGCACACAGTTCTCAGTATTCTATTCATCCAGGTGATACGAAGATGTATCGCGACCTAAGGCAGCATTATTGGTGGCGGCGGATGAATAAGGACATAGTTGAGTATGTTGCGAGGTGTCTAAATTGTCAGCAGGTTAAGTATGAGCATCAGTGACCAGGTGGCCTACTCCAGCATATGGCTATACCTGAGTGGAAATGGGAGCGCATTGCTATGGACTTTGTATTGGGTTTCCACGGACCTTGCAGAAGTTTGATGCAGTTTGGGTCATTGTCGATAGGTTGACCAAGTCAGCACACTTCATTCCGATTGTGACCACGTATTCTCCATTTGAGGCCTTATATGGTCGGCGATATCGTTCTCCCATCGGATGGTTTGAGCCCGACGAGGCAAAGTTATATGGTACTGATTTGGTGAAGGATGCCTTAGAAAAGGTAAAGTTAATACAAGAGCGACTTCGCACAGCACAGACCAGACAGAAGAGTTACGTGGATCAGAAGGCGCGTGATTTATCATTTATGGTGGGCGAGAAGGTTTTCTTTAAAGTCTCGCCGATGAAGGAATCATGAGATTTGGGAAGAAGGGCAAGTTGAGCCCAAGATTTATAGGCCCATTTGAGGGGTTAAGACGAGTTGGAGAGGTTGCTTATGAGCTTGCTTTGCCTCCCAGTCTATCGGGAGTTCATTCGGTTTTCCACGTGTCTATGATCTGGAGGTATCATGTCGACATGTCGCATTTGTTATACATAAGCATGGTTGAGCTAGATGAGAGCCTGGGTTATAAGGATGAGCCAATTGCCATTGTTGACAGGCAGGTTCACCAATTGAGGTCGAAGAAGATTTCTGCGGTAAAAGTTTAATGGAGGGGCCAACTAGTCGAGGGGGCGACTTGGGAGGCCGAGGAGGACATGCAGAGCAAACATCCACACATATTCAGCACTTTAGGTATGATTCTGGACCCGTTCGAGGACGAATGTTTGTTTAAGAGGTGGAGAATGTAACAACCCAACCGGTTATTTTACTTTCTAGATCCCCGTCCTTCTAAATAAGACTCCTCGTATGTGTGTTTATATGCTTTATTACTTGCGGGGAGAGTTAGTTCGGAATTTGAAAGGGTTCGTTTTGAAATCGGAACACTTGGTTACTAGGGTTGGCTAAAAAGGGTTAAGTTTGACTTGAGTCAACGTTTTGAGTAAACGACCCCGGAAACGGGATTTGACGGTTCCAATAGGTTCGTACAATGATTTTGGATTTGGGCGTATGTTCGAATCGGGTTTTGGATGACCTGGAGCATTTCAGCGCTTAATGTAGATAGTTGGCAACTTGAAGGTTTTAAAGTTCTTTAAATTTGGTTTGGAGTAGGATTTTTGTGTTATCGAGGTCTGTTTGGTACAATCGCACATGCGGAGGGCCAACCGCAGGTGCGAGCTCGCAGAAGCGAGCCAATAGCCGCAGAAGTGGCCCAGTGTGAGCTTCCCAGGGATCGCAGATGCGGAGCATGGTGCGCACTTACGAGCGCGCATGTGCGATGGAAGAGATCGCAGGAGCGTCCAAAGCCGCAGGAGCGACCCTCGCGTTGCAGAAGCGGACCCGCATAAGCGGGCCAATTGTCCGCAGATGCGGAGGGAGGCGCCTTGGCCATGGTCGCAGATATGCGCGAGTCAAGCCGCAGAAGCAATGGGCCAGAGGTCAAGCGTATTCCGCAGAAAGCGGTCCTGCAGAAGCGGAGGTTCTCATGCAGATGCGGAAAATACCGTTGGGCAGAAGGATTCATTTAAGTCGGGAATTAAACTATTGTTGACTCATTTCCTTCATTCATTGGGCGATTTTGGAGCTTTTGGAGAGGGGTTTTCACCTAGCACTTTGAGGTAAGTGATTTCTATACAATATGAGTTTAAAACATAGATTATAGGTAGATTTTAACATGAAAAATTGTGAAAATTATGGTTTTAGATGAATAACCCTAGGTTTTGATAAAAAAGGATTTACCCATAAAGATGGTTATGGGATTGAGTAAAAATTATATATTTAAGTCTGCGAGGTTATGGGTAATATCTTTCTTCGAAAATTTCCGGAACCCGAGCATGTGGGCCCGGGGATGAATTTTAGGAATCCTTCAATTGGGGTCGGATAATCACTCTAATAGTTAGAATATGAACTTTTGAACATATATTGATTAATTTATATAACATTTGACTAGTTTTGGATTGTTCGACACCTAGTTGTGGTTTTAAAATAAAATTATGACTGGGAAGTGAGCCTTGAGACAAGGTAAGTCTCTTGTCCCACCTTATTAGAGGGAACTTTCCCCATATGTGATTTAAATTAATATTTGCTTCTAATTGTGGGGGGCTACGTACGCACGAGGTGACGAGAGTTCGTGCGTAGCTACTAATTATGCTTATGTTCGGGTAGTTTAGGACCCAAATTATGAATTACTTGTAATGTTTGCACCCTACTTGTTAATTTAAGTGCCTAAATTATATTAGAACTTGTTAGGGGAATAGTAAAAGATCGAATTTCACTTACTCAAATTTGTTTTTTGCGGATACTTGACCGTCAATGGAATTTTTATTATATTGTGTATTAGCCTTATTATAACGTTTAAGTCAAATGCTTATTAAGTATCCGCTCTTCTTGTAGAGCGGGCCGAACGCCTCGACAGTAGATAGATGCATCTATGGATCGTGCCGCACGTCCCTCGGCAGGGTACACGTTATTCTAGATCGGGCCGTACGACCTCGACATAAATCGTGCTTAATAATACTCGGAGCCTAATCATACTTGATATTATTTCGTGGCTTATTTACACTTATTAATGACGGAAATTTATTTGGAATTTATTAAATTGTGAAAGAATTATTTGCTCCTGCTTGTTAATGAGTTATTATAATTATTTACATGACTCATGCTTATTTAGAATTTCTGTATTCATATTGTTAGCCCTTAGTAAGTGTCGAAGTCGACCTCCCGTCACTACTTCTTCAAGGTTAGACTAGATACTTACTGGGTACATGTTATTTATGTACTCACGCTACACTTCTGCACTAATCGTGCATGATCTGAGGCAGGTATATCTGGCGGCCCTACCGACGCGCATTCCAGATATCCTGAGGCCTAATGGTGAGCTGCTTCCTGAGCCGTTCCGCAGCACCTAGAGTCTCTCCTTTGCATTTATTTCTGTCTATTTTCATTTCAGACAGTAGCTAGAGTTTTGTATAATCTATTAGTACTCATACACTTGTGACACCAGGTCTTGGCACACACACTAGCAGACATATGGTTTTGGATTATTTTATTTTTATGATTTCACTCAGCTGCTTTCGTCTATTTATTTAAAATTTATTGTTTCTTAACCTTTTAGTTAATGGTATTTAATTACTTGAAAACCTATTAAAAGAGAAATAACATTGTTTAATTCACTGTTAGCTTGCTTAGCGGTAACGTTGAGTGTCATTACGGCCTATAGGAAAATTATGTCGTGACAGAGGCCAACCCAACAAGGTAATTATCCCTAAATATTTTCATACTTTTTTGATAGGATTCATAATTGTAATTTACTTTTGTGTCACTCTTGTAATTCTACCCTTTTGGATGGCTCCGAACAAAATCTCTTCTTTAGGATAAAGGTCTTAACTTTTTGTCTCACTCTTGAAAAATCTAAATCTTTCTATCAATTTTGGAGTTTTACCCCACAAATCTTTATACATTTATATTATATTTAATTCACGCACTTTGTACGCTGGTTCATACAATTCATCCTCTGCCCTTGTATTTGTAATAGCTTATTTTGAATTCAATTAAATGTTGAGCAAATCTACCTCCATAATTTGTTGGAGTCTTTTTGAGAATCTTAATTTAATATTTTAACGGATAGTGGAAATTTGAGAACATTTGGAAAGAAACTCTCTTCACAAATTAAATACTCCATTAATTTTAATTTATATGACATCATCTTATTATTATTCAATCCAAATAAGGATAATAAATTTTTATATTTAAAAATAATTTAACCTTAAACTTCTTATTTAATTATTACTTAGAAATTTTTATATCCATAAAAATATTATAATATTTTAGAATACTACAAGTGTAAATTAAAATGGTGGGAATAACAAAATTTAACATATTAGCAATTTAACTAGTTATATCGAATATTGAATCAAAAGATTAACCTTATCAAAGGAAAAAAAAAAAAGAGGAAGAAAAGACAGAAGTGGGGTTTACAAGAACAAAAGAAAAAAGAAGCCAAAACGCCCTGAGATCTCGCCCTTAATCCTCAGACTAGCGAGAAGCAAGAACAAAGGCTTTTCACAGTGAAGAACACGAGGGTTTTGCTCGCAACGATTTTCTCTATCTCACACATTCAAGTATAACTCTCTCTCTCTCTCTCTCTCTCTCTCTCTCTCTCTCTCTCTCACACACACACACACACACACACACACACACACACACTGTAATTGTTGTTTGCAGCTGTAATTGATTTATTTATAGTTCACAAATAAAATGGTTTTAGAGGATTCATATTGCCAATTTCAGACTATTTGATTTATTTGTAGTTCACCATGTTTTTGTGATTTCTCTAAATTGTCCTTGTTTAGGGTTAGTGGTGCATTTTGTATGGATTTCCTTGAAAGACGTTGTACATTGAGAAATTATTTTTGGATCATTTTTTAGTATTTGGTTGGATATAGAAGACATTAGAAGTAGGTGACTTATGGTATTCCTATAAACTACTAGCATGGCCGGAGCTAAATTGAAGAAAGGGGCGTTCAATTGAACCTACTTTGTCAAAAAATTACACTGTGCTAATAGGGCAATATCTTACTATTATCTTACTGTTATATTTACACTGTGCTACTAGCATGGGCGGAGCTCAATTGGCTTTTGTTGGTCTGCAAAGTTTTTCTTTCTGCACGTGTCAAATTGTCCTTCTCGTATTCTTATAGAGTACCTTTTAATTTATCAACGCCTTTAGGGAATTTCCCTTGTGGAAAGATTCTATTGTTCAAGTTACCTACGAAAGGGAAAAGGAGTGTTTTCTACTCTTCAAGTTTGTTACCAATCACAGTGATTACAAATTGTTTTTTCGATCTAACAAAAATTATTGAAGAACTCTGTCTATGTGAGTTTTGGATAGCTGGCCTTAGCCTAAATGAAGGAGGAGGGTTGCAGCAAGTTTACATGCAACGTAAATATTAGTCATAATACGATGAATCTCTAAAGATTATATAAGAAGGAATCATAGAACCTACTACCACTAGTTTGGGATCGAGGTTTAGTTGATCAAACAATGTTTAGGAAAACTTCTGCATAGATCTTGCTGTCTTTTCTTTTTCTTTTTTGTCTAGATGTCACTCAGAGAGGTTGCTACTTCAAAAACGGAATCCATCGGATGCTGATCTGTCGGAGATGGTTTTTCTTTCAGGATAGGAAAACTAAATGTTGGCCAGAGGCAGAAAAGTTGCTGGGAAGGGGGAGACAGTGGCTGCACATTATGCTTTTGGCCCACTTGAAGATGATTTTATTATTAAGCATAGACTTCTTACTCGCACAACAACCACCAGAGGTGAACCGCCGTTGAAGAAACTTCAGAAAAAGTTTACTGCTTTTTCTTCGGAGGTAGAGAAGGAAGCTGATAACTATGGCGATTGTGAAAAACTTGCCAAAGCTTTTTTGCAAGAGCTAAATACGTTTGAGATTCCGCTCCTAAAGAGCAAAGCAGTCATAGATGCAAACCTTAGAGAGAAGGAGAATTTCAATGACCTGAAAGATGAGATAAATGGACAAATATTACAAGCTCAGGCCGATATAGAAGATCTCAAGAGGCAACTTGAAGAGAGCAAGATAGAGAGGCAGCATAAAGAAGAGTGTGAGGCCATCAGGAAGTTGGTTGCGATGCAGCCTCCAAGATCTGAAACTCAGAAGGTTATTACAGGCCTTGAGAAAGAGATAGCCATGTTGGAGGCGGAGAATACTGCTAGTTCAAGAACATTAGAGCTTCGTAAAAAGCAATTTGCGCTTCTATTGCACGTGGTATGTATCTTTCCGTAGAATCCATCTCGTTTGCGCTGTTGATTTTTCACTGGAAATTCGTTAATAGATTCGATTGAATTATATAGCAACCAAACAACAGACCCAGTCTAATCCCACAAGTGGGGTCCGGTGAGACCTTACCCCTACCTGGTTACCCCTACCCGGCAAGGTATATAGTAGCTAAAGACTTCGGAATTAGAGATAACTGACATAACACTCTAATGACCAACAGGTCCACAACTTCTTTAGAGAATTGCAAGATAATTCTCCTTCAATAAGCTTTTTACTTCGGCATTTACATTTCACATTCTTTATTATGTTCTTTAAACCTGTAAAATCAGAAAGAGACTCTCTTGAGCTGACTTTTCCTATTGGCTTTGACTGTTTTTATTTTTTGTATTATTGTCAACTCTCTAATTGTCGCTAGACCAATGGTGAAACTCTATGAATTTATATGAAAAAGTTACCACTAACCATCAACAATAGGTGAAAATCCCAGGCTTTTCAAAGTTTTCATGACTTTCTAGTACTGTTTATCTTTATTAAACATCATCTTGAAGGGCAGCGCGGTGCATAAGGCATTCCGCGTTCACATGGGGTTCGGGGAAGGACCGCAACCCAAGGGGTGTGATGTAGAGAGCCTACCCTAATGCAAGCATTAGTAGTTGTTTCCACGGCTCGAACCCGTGACCTATAGGTCACCTGAGACAACTTTAAGCATCATCTTGAAATCCTCTGAACTTAGCCAGTTGCTCTCATCATTGCCTTAGCATTCTAGTTTTTGGCCTAAAAGTCAATCACACTCTTTCTTTTTTAAACAATTGCATTTCTTTATCTATAAAAATCATCAAATATTAGTATATCTCAAAGATGTTTGGTGAAAGTTATGTAAGACCAACTAGGGAACTTGGTTTTAAGTATTTTTGTCTGATTAACAATTATGAAGAGACTTCCCTGGATTTTAGTCTCTTAAATTGGTTTCTTTCCATTACCCTGGCATTATTGGGGGTCTATACGGTTTCACGTTACATGATCTGAATGTTCATGAAAGGTTTCGTAACTTGAACATAACTACCAGATAAGAAGAAACAGTTTAGAGCATCCTTGCTGATTCTTATTGGCAGAATTAGGTATTATGGAAGAGAAAATAATTGATTTTCTTTTTGTTTCCTTTTGACTTTCTTCATCTTATACGTGCATTTGTTTTGACAATGAGAAGACATGTGGCCAAATGCATCTTGTTCATTTCCACTTTACCTCTTGCAGTAGCTTGCCAACAATGTGGTCTTGCATAATATAAGATACTCAAAGAATGGACTTTAAGATTACTAATTGCAGTAAGAGATCAACACTGTCATCAAAAGGTTGTGGTAAGATATAAAAGAATTTCCTATAGCCATAGGTCTACACCAAATTTGCATGGAGCCCGTACTTGTTTATCCTAATTAAGGATGAGATAGCTAACAATATACAAGATAAGATCCTATGGTGTAAGCTATTTGCAGAAAACATTTGTGTTATGAAACTAGCGAGGGTGTTAACTGTTAACCAAAAGTTTGAACTACGAAGAGGAGCTCTAAAAATTTTGGTTATTAGGATAAGTAAAAGTAAGGCATAATATGTGCACTATTGCTGCCACGATCCGCTAGTTGCTCGGATTGATAACAAGATAAAAAGAGAAAGATATAATATATCCATTGCAAGTTTAAAGCAGAAGAGTTAAATTGATGCGAGATTAGTCGGGACTACGGTGCCTGAAATTTGAACAAGATAAAAGAAAAGACATAATATATGCATTACAAGTTTAAATCAGAAGAGTTAAATTGAAGTGAGATTAGGCGGGATTATGGTGCCTAAATTCAAATAATTTAATTATCTTGGCTTGATGTTCCAGGAGGATGGTATGGGATGAAGATGAATGCATAATTAAAATAGAGTGGTCGAAATGGAGAAGTGCTATTAGATTGTTATCTGATAGGAAGATACAAGCCAAAGTGAAATGCAAGTTTTATAGAACGGTCTAAAGCCGGTAATTTTTATGGAAGTGAATATTGAGCCTCTAAGGTCCAATATATCCATAAGATGGATACTACAAAAATACAGGTATTAAGATGGATGCGTGGTCATATAAGATTAGAATTGAGTACTCCCTCTATCCCATTTCATGTGGCATGTTTCCTTTTTAGTCCGTCCAAAAAAGAATGACACATTTATACAGTTAAAATTTTAATGAACTTTAAACTTCCATTTTACCCTTAGTGATATGATGTTATAGCCATACATGTTTACAACATGTTTTAGACCATAAGTTTTAAATTCATTCACTTTTTCTTAAACTCAATGCTCAGTCAAAAAATGCCATATAAATTGGGACAAAGTGAGTACATTCGACAAAAGGGGCAAGTAGTATACATAGAGGATAAACAAGAGAAGGCCGCTGAACATAATTTGGTCGTATTCTATGAAGACCTCTAGATGCACCGGTCCATTAAGGGTGAAATGATGACAGTTGAAAGTGTTAAAGAATGAGAGACAAATCACATGGGAAGAAGTTGTCTCGAAAGAATTGTGTTGGAATCCATGTAGAATTTGTGGAAAGTAAAACACAATAGAATAAAAAGATACATATAGGCAATACCAGCTTGTTTAGATTAAAGTTTAGTCTTGTTGGTGTACTCACATATGTCCAATATTAGCTAGGAGTCTTTTGATCTTGTTAAAGAATTTGTATGTCAGAAAAAAATGTAGAAAACTTTAAGGGCTAGCTTATTTATTGAATATTAGCATGAGACGGGTCTAAAGAAGCGAAGTGGAATGTGACATTTGGTGGAATAACATTCTCGTCAAAATTTGAGTATTTTCACCTTATGAGTATGATATTTGTAGAGCTACAAATTGACAAATTAAAAATAATTCCCATCTTGAGAAAGCTGAAAACCGCATGATGCCTAATACTCCAATAAAAGAAGTGAAAACACGTATGTCTGTGTATATTTATATATGTATATGTGTGTGTGTAAAAGGTGAAAGATTGTAGTTTATGTCTTGGAGAGATTTGAGAGTTTGTGGCACATAAATTGCATCATCAAAATTATTTCCAATTTCTTTTACCTTTTTTTGTGATTCTACATTTATCATTTTGCTTTGTAAGTTTAGCCTCTGCCGCAGCCAAAGCCCATGGCACGTATTGTCCGCTTTGGTCCAATAGACTGACGAGCGCAAAACACACACTTAAATTGTGCTCGCTAGTCAAAGATAATATAGTATGATATCGCATCCACAAGGATTGGATTTAAACAGTATTCTCGTAGTTTCTAGCTCGATTGCTATCTAAGAGAATCAACAGTTGAGATTTATATGAGTAAGAATCTAAAATCTACATCTATTGACTAGTGATTATCGAAACAAGGAATAAGCAATTAATGTTATCGGTGGGAGAGGATAGGGTTTTGACGGAATAAGTGCAAGATAAAAGTTCGGGATCTAACTCTAGATAATTCACTTCCAATGTTCAAGCGAGTCTCTCGAATTCACTCTATTATTAGTTCAAACGTTTAGCAAAACTCCTCTCTCGATTAAGTCTTAACCTCACAAGATGAACCAATTTAAGCACTGTGAAGATATGCAAGAATGTGTAGTGGATCGGTCTTTAGGAAAATCTCTTTCGATTATTTTCCTAACTAGGTTTAATCAATGATTCAACTAGCCTCTTTTGATTACTTAGAAGAATCTATGAACTCAACCAACAATATAATGCAAAGATATCACAAGTTATGCCTCTCTCGATTACATGAACTAGTGAATATAGATGCAACAATTAAATTTTTCAAAACGATTCAAATACATAAAAATAGAGTAATAATCCACAAACAATCATCAATACACCAAATCCATCAAAACCCAAAAGGAACTACTCCATAGACATGGAGAAGTTCTTCACAAATATAACTAAAATATAGGAAAACATAAATTCAATCCAAACCCGGATCTTGAGTGAGGAAGTAATGATGAAATCCTTGTGCTCGTGTTCTTCCCACTTCTCCTTATCTTCCTTAGGTCGAAAAATATGTCAAAAGTCCATCTAAAATGGTGTTTTGGTGTATTTAAGCCGCCCCTCAATAAACCCCAGACGAAATTACCCTTTTTAGCGGAAATGGGAAGTTAAACATTTTTGTGCTATCGCGCCATGCGTTTGCAAAATTCATTTCTGGCCATATTTCCTCTTGCCGCGTCGCATAACGCGACGCACAATGCGTCGCACCAACTGTATTGCTTTTGCTGCCTTACGCTATTGCCTTTGGAATTTTAAATCAAAAGCTCACTTTAATGCTTTTTGCCTAACTCTCCATTATCTCTTTCCATTCCCAATTATTTGTGTTTGTCTTCTAATATTAACTTTAATCCTTTGCATGATGCATTTTTCCACTAGCACCTCATTAGTCACGTTAGCTTGCACCATAAATTCATTCAGTTTCTATGCATACTTAGTTTTCGACCCCGAACTCGATCCCGACTTAATCCCTTGGGCCTTTACTCAGATTTCAAAGCTCCAAATAGCTCGAATTAGCTCCATAACATCTACATAATTTGGAATCACTCCTACAAGGCATAAGATACACAATAAGTGTAAAACATTACCAATTAACGCTCAACACAAGTAAAGTGCAGTGAATTAGAGTGCAATAAGCGACTAAAATACGGTATTATCGCCTTGATCATGTGGATTTTATTTTTAAGGATTTACAGGAATATGCATAGATTGATCTTGTAAATGAATGTAGAAACAAGTTGTGGATGATCCTACAAGAACAATCCACCATTTAGAATAAGGCCAAGAAAGAAAGAAAAGAGCGGTTCTTTCAAATATCCTTAAAGGACTTTGGCCTGGTGAGCTCCATAAAGAATCTCGAGGAGCCAAAACGAAATATGAATTCAGAATTAGGGGTGGAGTTTACAAGTTCTCGAAAACGGAAAAAGTCCAAGGGAGTTTTCTTTACCTCTTGCTTTTTATTTGTGTGCCATGGGGACATGCCACAATTTAAAGTGTGGGGTGGGGATGTAAATATGTAAATGTGAAAATATGTAAATGTGCGTTTGTTTTTATTTCTTTTGTTTGAAATTTTTAAAAGTAAAAAAAAAAAAGTTTTCCTTAGGTAGTGTAATAATTCCCCCTTGGTTTTTCTTTGTGCCGCGATTCTTTTCCAAGGGTTCTGTTTGAACCGGGTGTAGTTAGTTTTTATTTATTTTTTAGTAGTGGGAGATCTTGTGATTTGATTTGAAATGGAAGCAATATCTCTTGACTGTATTATGCCTTGAGAATAGTAAGTGCTTTAGTTGTGACGCTTAGGCTCATTTTTTGACTTTTGTATAAGTACCTTAAATTGTATGATCTTAACTTTGATTAACTGCTTTGACTAGAGTGTCTTGATGAGTCCGATCCTGAGTGAGTTATGTGTCATGTGTGTGTGAGGATTTGTGTATTCCGTGCATTGCATTTGATGTCTAGAACTTGCCCCGTGTGTTTGCAAAGCGAAATATTAGTTTTATTTAGTCTTTGGAAGTGATATAGACGTCTCTTTGTTGAGCCAGTTATATGCTTTTAACCACCTAATTGTTATGTATCTTAGTTAACCCCTTTGAGCCTGTAATCTTGTTTCTTTGGCAACCACATTACAAGCCTTACCCATTTGTTTGAATTGACCATCTATTTGAACCATTTTACCTCCCGCGAGCACTTGAATTTGTTATGAACTTTGTAAAAGTTAAAGTGTGAGGTGTTGGTTTGGCTTTTGAGTGGAACTATTGAAATAAGGAGAAAGGTGCACTGTTTTGAAAAAGTAAGAGCCACTTAAATTGAAAAAGAAAATGAAAAAAATAAATAGTTGTATTGTTGTGAAAAAAAATATATTCATTGATAGTGGTAACTGTTGATGTATTTGTGCTTAAAGAAGTTAGGAGTTGACGTATATTGATGTAAAGCTGGAGTTATGGTTTGACATAAGTGTGGGGTTTTGAACGGTCAATTGTATTTATTAAAGTGCTTAGGGAGGTATAGTCATTATATCTAAATGTATCTTACCCGTCCCGCAACCTACATTACAACCAAATAAAGTCTTACTTGATCCTTGACTGAATAAGCTCAATTAGTAGAGTAGTACACTACAGGCAAGCTTATAGTATATTCTTTGCGGCACATGAATTTCATTTCTGAGAGAGTTAATTCTTTCTATCTTGAGTTCCTATGTGTTCTTGAATTTTATTGTGTGTGGAACTACTGTCACAACTCGCATTTTGGGGTTGTGATTTCGGCCAAGAACTGGTGAGAAAAGGTCCTTCTGATGGTCTGACGTAGAACTGTCTACTCGGGCAACTTGGGCTTTTTAATTTTAAGCATATATAAGGGGGGTATAGGTGATGAAAGCTCCGACCTGCCTCCCCCATATGTGCTGCCACC
>AWOL01S0049349.1:58840-82676 GCA_000715115.1 Nicotiana otophora | reverse complement strand
TATATATATACCCACCAAAACTCTTTTCCTCTTTCAATATGGGACAATGTCTCATTGTCAAGAAGGGAAAACTTAAAATTTTACTAAAAAGTTCATTTTTCCTCCATTTCCCATTCACCCTCATTTTAAAACTATTTCATTTTAAAACCAAAACATCAACAAAAGGCATAACCAATACTAATAATATGCAATTGTCTGTTTCTTCCTTATCTAAAACTACTAATAATGCATCGTTACAATCTATGCATAATACCCTTTCATCATTGCATGTGCTTAACGTGGCATCAACAAATTCAACTATGGATCGTTTTATACAATCGTTGCATTCTGATATAGTAGTTACTCACAAAGCCTTTCCCATTAGCGAAATTTCTGATTCAAGAAATTATAATCCTCAAAACTCCAATAATAACCTAATACCATCCAAAGTTACCAATCCAAATAACAAAGATAAAATCTGAGACAATGATATTGACCAAGTTGCTATTGAAGACAGGGTTCCATACCAAGTCAAAGAACTTCGCATATAGTTTTCAAAACTAGGAGAAGACACAACGTTGAACTTCACGGAGAAGCAAAACTAGAATCATGTTCTCAGTTGTCATCCGAACATGTACAAGTGAGCGATAGCCACAAGTTCTCCATCAAACATGTAATTACATTATGATATTACACCCACCACTGAGAGGGAACCAAAATTCCACTTTGAAGGACAACAATTTATTGAACCAAATCCCACACCCTCCAATGATGAATAGAGCCAATAATTTTATAATCTGGAACGTTAGGGGTGCTAATAATGATGATTTTCGGAGGAACTTTAGAGATCTATTAGTTACTCATAAGCCATGATTAGTGGCTCTACTTGAGACTAGAATGGATAACCATATCTCCCTTCTTAATGACTTTAATTTTACTAAGATGATAGAAGTCCCTGCAAAGGGAAGATCTGGAGGAATGTTGATTTTATGGGATCACAACGTTGTGACTATCCAGAATTTTGTTACGCATAATCAGGAAATACATGCTATGATCGAGGTATTACCTAATCGCTACTCTTGGCTTTTTTCTACTATTTATGCTAGTACTTGTCGGGCAAATAGAAATCTTCTATGGAACAATTTGGAAAATATATTTGATAACTATAAAGGGTCTTGGCTAGTAGGAGGTGACTTCAACGACATTCTAATGGCCGAGAATAAATTTGGCGGTAAACCTGTTAGTTTTAATAGGTCCTCCAAACTCTGGTCTAGTATAAATTATTGTAATCTTTTTTATCTTGGTTTTAAAGGAAGCAAGTTTACATGGTCAAATCATAGAAAAAAGTAATAAAGGTCTAATCATGGAAAGATTAGATAGGGTATTCTCTAATGAAGATTGGGTTAGCCTCTTTCCGGAAGCCTTTGTTACTCACTTGCCCAAAACTCACTCCGATCATAGACCCATATTGATTAACCTTAGCTCTATGCCTAATAGGAATCAAGAAAAACCTTTTAGGCTAGAAATTATTTGGTGTACTCATCCGAATTTTATTAATATTGTGAACTCCAGTTGGAAAGACAAAGATTTATGTCATGCTACTCTTTCCTTTAAACATGATATTTTGGATTGGAAGAAAACGACTTTTGGTGATCTCTTCCACAAAAAGAGGAGACTGTTGGCTAGGCTTAATGGTATTCGAAACTCCTCTAATTACGGTACTAGTGACTTTCTCCAACGGTTAGAACAATCTTTAATACACGACTATGACAATATCCTCAAGTTAGAAGAAGACTATTGGAAACTTAGATCTAGAATTATGTGGCTTAATGAAGGTGATGCAAATACTAAATTTTTTCACATCACTGCCACTAACAGGAGAAGAAGGAACCATATTACTAGTTTTAAAAATGACCAAGGTCAATGGATTAATGACCATAGTGCTATGATGTCTCATATCCTTAATTATTTTTCCGATATGTTCACTACCTCTCACTTACATACAAACTGGTCCAGCATCCAAAATGACCCTACTTCTTTTAGCAATCTTGACCTATCTCAATTAGATAATCCTCTTCTAGATAATGAGGTTACTAGAGCTGTTTTCTCCTTTACCTTTTAAAGCTCCGGCCTGGATGGACTTCATCCCTTCATTTTTCAAAAATATTGAAAAATAGTAGGTCAATCAGTTTTACAATTTTGCCATGATGTTTTTTCTATAGTATCTCTTCCTGATTCTGTAAATGATACATATTTATGTCTTATCCCAAAGATTCCTAATGCGAATAACCTAAAGAATTTTAGCCCTATCGGTCTATGTAACACTATTTATAAGATAATTACCAAGATCATGTCCAATAGAATCAAGCCTTTCTTAAGTAGCATTATAAGCCCTTTTCAAACTAGTTTTTTGAAAATAGAATTGCTAGTGGTAATGCTATTATTATCCAAGAAATCCTTGCTAGATTTAATCACTTCAAGGGTTCTAAAGCCTATATGATTCTTAAAATCGACTTAGAAAAAGCGTTTGATAGGCTTGAGTGGTAGTTTATCTATAGAACACTTAAATACTTTAAATTTCCTTCTAGGATCACCAAACTAACTATGACATGTATATCTACTAGTAATATCTCTATCCTAGTGAATGGATCTAAAACTAATTTTTTCGGTCCTAGTCGAGGTATACGACAAGGCGATCCTATGTCTCCATATATTTTTATATTCTATATGGATATGCTTTCTAGATACATTAGTCATCAAATGGATCTTAAAAATTGGGATCCTATTTGTCTAAATAATAGAAGTCCTTCCTTTTCTCACTTTTTTTGCTGATGACCTCACTCGTATGGCCAAAGTCAATGATAATACATGTACTACTATCCTTAGTTGTCTTAATACGTTTTGTGACTTGTCGGTCCATAAGATTAATTACTCAAAATCAAAAATTATATTTTCCAAAAACTGTCCTAAAGATGCTACCAAGCAAATTTCAAATTTGTTTAATATGAAGATCATTGATAACTTTGGCAAATATTTAGGCTTTTCAATTTTGCGTTGTAAACCTAAAGCCTCTAATTTTTAATATATCATAGACAACATGAGATCTAGACTCTCAAATTGGAAAACCAACTGCCTTAGCATAGCAGGTCGAACTACCCTTGTATCCTCAACTCTTAATACCATTCCCAACCATGCTATGCAATACACACTTCTACCTCAAAAAATTTTAAGTCACATTGATAAAATCCAAAGAGATTTTATTTGGGGTAGTACTGAGAATAATAAGAAACTCCACCTTTTGAGTTGGGAATAATCACAAGGGAAAAATCTAACGGGGGCCTTGGCATTAAGAAGGCTAGATCAAAAAACTTGGCTCTTCTAACTGGTCTTACTTGGCGACTGTTCAACCAACCACATTCTCCTTGGTCAAAGCTGCTCATAGCTATCCATGCAAATAAAACAAAAATAATAAATACCTCCTTCATTTGGAGTGCTACAGTGAAGGGTTGGTATTATTGTAATAAAGGAATCCTTTGGTCTATTAATGAAAAATCCAATATTGACATTTGGAACTCTAGATGGATTTTCAATTTCCCATGTCTTAGGCACTCTATTCAAGGGCCTCTCTCTAGTACAAAATTAAATCTCAAGATCAAAAATCTTAGACTAGATAATGACTGAAACTTTTCCAAATTAAGCTTTGATATCCCGAACTTTATTACTGATAAAATTAGAACTATTAATATTTTCAAGCATGCTAATAATGTGGACACTCATATATGGTCGCTTGGTAGTAATGGTAGGTTTATTACAAGTTCTTGTTATGCTCTCATTGATGAGTGTGAAAGTAATGACAAGGATTTCACCTGGATCTGGCAACTTCACTGTCCTACCAAGATAAAATTCTTCTTATGGAAATGCTTCCACAACAGACTCTCTTGTAGATTATATTTAAGTCATATTGGCATGAATGTGAATGCAACTTGTCCTGTGGGCAAAAATGAAGATGAAACCATCACCCACATCTTCATCGCTTGTCCTATTGCAAATGCAGTATGGCAAAAATTGGGATCCATAAATCTCATTATTACTGATCGTACCAATTGACTCCTCGCTACAAAAGACCTCAATGTCACTCTTGACAATAATTATCTCACTTGGGAAGATCTTTTTCCTTTTATTTTGTGGAGTATTTGGATAAATAGAAGCAATAATAATCCAAATAATACTAACTATCATCTATCTCTTAAGAATATTTTTCAACAGGCCATGGAATTCAAGCTTGTCACAGCCAGGGAGCCTAATCTCAAAAAAGGTCCATCAAAGTAAAATGGCTTAAACCACCAAGTGGATGGTATAAGATTAATACATACAGGGCTTTTAATGCAAGCAAACTGTGTTGCAGACTTGGTAGAGTCATCCGGAATAGCTCAGGTGGCTGGGTGGTCGGCTTCAATAATTTTACACATGCTGCTACTCCTATCTAAGCAGAACTTTTAGCTTTACAACAAGGCCTTCAACTTGCATGTGATCTTCAACTATGGCCTTTGGAAATAGAAATAGATTCAACGGACGTGCTTCAATGTCATGAACATGGTTATCCAACGTACAATACTATTATATGTGAATGCAGCTGGTTGATGCTCCAACTGAAGCGGGTGGTGGTCAGACATAGCTTCAGGCAAGCAAATCGCGTGTCTCATGTTTTAGCAAAGGAAGCTTCGAAGGTGTCCAGTCTAAACCATGCTTTGAGATTTGCAGCTCCAGCCCATTTTGTGGAAGCCCAGTTCCTAGAAGACAAAGGTGGAACATACTTTGTTAGATTAATTTCGGATAATGCATGTACTAAGCTAGTTGAATATGGAAACCAGAATGCCATAAGTGGCATCACTACAGAATGTAATATGACTACTGTTTATTAGTATTAATAATACCAATATTCCAATTTTTCGAAAAAAAAAGTAACATGAAAGAGAATGAAAGGAGTTGAGTAAAAGTAACAGAGAGAAAAATAGTGAATTAAATTTTTATATGTGTCTAACTGCATAGCTACAGAAGGGTGAAGTGTTTGAGAAGCGAGCAAACTTCATATATAAATCTTAGGAGCTTTTCTGATTTCATGATGCATCAAACTCATTGAGACTTGACTTGATCTACGACGTGGTTAGTTAAGCTAAATCATCTGAATCATATTTTTGTGTTATGCAAGTGGATTTGTTTGAAAATACATGCAATAATATTAATTAATTTGGCTGTCGATTTAAGATTAAACTTTTTTATTATCCCATTCAAGATGTGAAAGAATAATTATTGTTAAACCCAAAGGTGTATACTCGCATAAGAATTACTCAAAAACATTAGATGTGTATGTCACGACCCAAAACTCAACACGTCGTGATGGCGCCTATCACAGAAAAAGGCATGTATTAAAAATAAGATGAAGCAAGTTTAACAGTAATAGCTCTCATAAATAGCCGATATGAACAACTGCGACTCGAATACAAACTTTTACAAAATTCGGGTGTCACTGAGTACATGAGAATCTATACAATAAGATAGTCTGAAACACTGTCTAAGAAGGTAGAACAGTATAAGTAAAACTGAAAGATAGAGGAAGAGAGTCAAGGTCTGTGGACGCCAAAGTAGCTATCTCGATAATCTACGAACATGTAAAAACTCCAAGATCAGCAACCACCGTGCTCGGAGAAGATATCAAAACCATCAAAACTCCATTCTGGAGTCGTTTACACATAAGTCAACATTCGGTCAACTCTTTCAACTTATGTTTCTAACCTTGGGACTAAGTGTCCAAACTCATTCTGAAGCATCCCCGGAACCAAACCAACTACCCCAGCAAGTCACACAATAACAATTGAGCATAGAATAAGCAGTAAATGGGGGAAGGGGGCTACAACCCTCAAAACGACCGTCCGAGTCGTTATATCCTCCCCCTCTTAAACAAACATGCGTCCTCTAACGGGTCTAGAATCATACCTAGAGTCTCAAATAGGCGTGGATATCTTCTCCGCATCTCCCGCTCGGTCTCCCAAGTAGCCTCCTTGATTGGCTGGCCTCTTCACTACATATTCACTGAAGTTATGTTCTTTGACCTCAACTTTCGAACTTGATGATCCAAAATAGCCACCGGCTCAACATCATAAGTCAAATCACCATCCAACTGAACCGTGTTGAAGTCCAAAATATGAGAGGGATCTCCGACATACTTTCGGAGCATGGAAACATGAAACACTGGATGAACACTCGACAGACTAGGCTTAAATGGAAGCCTATAAGCCACCTCTTCAATCCTCTCAAGCACCTCTAACGGGCCAATGTACTGAGGTCTCAACTTTCCCTTCTTCACGAACCTTATAACGTCCTTCATAAGTGAAACTCTGAGTAGTACCTTCTCCCCAACCATGTAAGCAGCATTACGAACCTTCCGATCGATGTAGCTCTTCTGTTTAGACTGCGCCGTGCAAATCCAATCCTGAATCAGCTTAACCTTGTCCAAAGCATCCTGAACCAAGTCAGTACTAAACAGCCTAGCCTCACCCGACTCAAACCATCCCACCGGAGACCGACACTGTCTCCCATACAAAGCCTTATACGGAGCTATCTGAATACTCGATTGGTAGTTGTTGTTGTAGGCAAACTCTGCAAGTGGCAAAAACTGATCCCAAGAACCCCCGAAATCTATGACACAAGCACGTAGCATATCCTCTAATATCTGAATAGTGCGCTCGGACTGTTTGTCCATCTGAGGGTGGAATGCTGTACTCAACTCAACCTGTGTGCCCAACTCTTGCTGCACTACTCTCCAAAACTGTGTACCCCGATCTGTAATGATGGACACCGGCACACCGTGAAGGCGATTAATCTCGCGGATGTAGATCTCAGCCAACCGCTCCGAAGAATAAGTAGTCTCAACTGGAATGAAATGCACGGACTTGGTCAACCGATCCACAATTACCCAAATAACATCAAACTTTGTTGAAGTCCGTGGGAGCCCAACTACGAAGTCCATGGTGATATGCTCCCATTTCCACTCCGAAATCTCAAGCCTCTGAAGCAATCCGCCCGATCTCTAGTGCTCGTACTTCACCTGCTGATAATTTAGGTACCGAGCTACAAACCCCACTATATCTTTCTTCTTCATCCTCCACCAATATTGCTGGCTCAAGTCCTGATACATCTTTGCGGCATCTGGATGAATGGAATACCGCGAACTGTGGGCCTCCTCAAGAATCAACTCACGTAGCCCATCTACATTGGGTACACAAATACGACCCTGTATCCTCAACACCCCATCATCCCCTATAGTAACCTCCTTGACATCATCGTGCTGAACCTTGTCCTTAAGAACAAAGAAATGGGGATCATCATACTAACGCTCTCTGATGCGTTCATATAAAGAAGACCAAGAAATCACACAAGCTAGAACCCGACTAGCCTCCGAAACATCTAATCTAACGAACTGGTTGGCCAAGGCCTGAACATCTGATGCAATCGGTCTCTCACCTATCAGAATAAATGCAAGGCTGCCCATACTCACCACCTTGCTACTCTAGGAATAGGCCACCACATTGGCCTTCCCGGAATTATAGAGAATGGTAATATCATAGTCCTTTAACATCTCCAACTATCTCTACTGCCTCAAATTTAGATCCTTTTGTTTGAACAAGTGCTGGAGACTCCGTGATCTGTAAATACCTCGCAAAATACACCGTAGAGAATGCCTCGAAATCTTCAATGCATGAATGATGGATGCCAACTCCAAATCATGAACATGGTATTTTTTTCTCATGGGTCTTCAACTGGCATGAAGCATAAGCAATCACCCTACCTTCCTGCATCAAGACACACTCAATACCAATCCGAGAAGCATTACAATACAACGTATAAGAACCCGATGCTGGAGGAAAACTAGAACTGGAGTTGTGGTCAAGGCAGTCTTGAGCTTCTAAAAGCTCTCCTCACACTCATCCGACCACCTGAATGGAGCACCCTTTTGGGTCAATCTGATCAAAGGCGCTGCAATGGACGAGAAACCCTCCATAAAGCGGCGATAATATCCAGTTAAGCCGAGAAAGCTCCGAATCTCAGTAGCTGAAGACGGTCTGGGACAACCCTGAACCGCTTCTATCTTCTTTGGATCCATCTTAATTCCCTCACTGGACACCACGTGTCCCAAGAACGCCACCAAACTGAGCCAGAACTCACACTTGGAAAAATTGGCATAAAGCTTCTCCTCCCTCAACCTCTAAGTACAATCCTCAAATGTTGGGCATGCTCCTCCTGGATACGCGAGTACACCAGGATATCATCAATGAATACTATAACAAATAAATCAAGATATTACTTAAATACATTTTTCATCATATGCATGAATGCTACTGGGGCATTGGTCAGCCCAAAAGACATCACAAGGAACTACTAGTGACCATAGCGGGTCCTGAATGCCGTCTTTAGAATATCCAAATCCCGAATATTCAACTGGTGATACCCAGAACTCAAATCAATCTTAGAGAACACCCTCGCTCCCTGAAGTTGGTCAAATAGATCATCAATGCGCGGAAAAGTATACTTGTTCTTGATTGTAACTTTGTTTAACTGCCTATAGTCGATGCATATTCGCATAGTACCATCATTCTTATTCACAAACAGAACTAGTGCATCCCAATGAGACATACTAGGCCTAATAAACCCTTTATCAAGAAGCTTCTGAATCTATTCTTTCAACTCCTTCAAATCTGCTGGTGCCATACGATACGAAGGAATAGAAATGGGCTGAGTGCTCGACACCAAGTCAATACCAAAGTCAATCTACCTGTTGAGTGTCATGCCCGTCAAGTCTGCATGGAACACATCCAGAAAGTCTCACACTACCGAAACAGAATCAATAGTAGGAGTATCAGTACCAACATCCCTAACAAAGGCCAAATATGACAGATACCCCTTTCCAACCATCCGTTGGGCCTTCAAATATGAGATCACCCTGCTGGGAACATAATCTATAGAACCTCTCAGCTTGATCCTTGGAAACCCCGGCATCGCCAATGTGACGGTCTTATTGTGACAATCCATAATAGCATGACATGGAGACAACCAATCCATACCCAAAATCATGTCGAAATCGACCATACTAAGCAATAAGAGATCAACTCTAGTCTCCAATCCCCAGTAGTCACTACATACAAGCGATGCACACAATCCACAACAATAGTATCGCCTACCAACGTAGATTCATGAACAGGTGAGACTAGGGACTATCAGGGCATATACAAACAACGAGTAAATAGGATGATACTATAACGACCCGGTAGATCTTTTTGAGTATTTTAGCCTTGATCCCCTAATTTATGCTTCCTTTATGTTATATTTTCGTTATGTAATTTTTCAGGGTATTTGGTTTTGCTTTCGGGTGAGTTTCGGAGTGAAATAGGACACATAACCCCTAAGTTGGAGGTTTAAATTGTAGGAGTTGACCGTAGTTTGACTTATGTGAAGATGACTCTAGAATAGAGTTTTGAAGGTTCCAATAGATCCGTAGGGTGATTTCTGTCTTAGGAGCGTGTCCGGATATTGATTTGGTGGTCCGTAAGTCATTTCGACGTTAATTGGCGAAAGTTGGAAGATTTTGAAAAGTTTGACCGGGAGTTGACTTTATTGATATTGGGGTTGGATCATGATTCCGGAAGTTGGAATAGGTCTGTGATGTCATTTATGACTTGTGTGCAAAATTTAGAGTCAATCGGAGTTGTTTTGGTATGAATTGGCGTTGGTTTTGGAATTTGGAAGTTCATAGTTCATAGGCTTGAATTTGGGTTGTGATTCGTAGGATTTGCATTTTTTTTTTATGTGATTTGACACTTCGAGCGTGTTCGTATGATATTTTAGGACTTGTTGGTATATTTGGTTGAGGTCTCAGGGGCCTCGGGTGTAATTCGGATCAAGTTCGACGCATTTGGAATCAAGGATGATTGCTGAATCTGGTGCTTCTGGTTTCCTTGTACGTGATCGCGAGTGGAATAACGCGATCACAAAGAGTAGTTTGGCACTGGGGAAATTGTTCTCTATGTGGCCGTGAAGGGATGTCTGCGATCGCAGAAGGTTGGCTTGCAGTGAATCGTGAATGCGTGAAGAGGTCGCGTTCGCGTAGAAGGAATGTTGAGGTTGGGGGCTGAAGCAGCTTGTTCTACACAATTGCGTAGCCTTGGATGCGGTCGCGGAGTGGAGACAACTTGTTTATTGCGTTCACATTTGGTTTCACGCGAACGTGAAGCGTAAAATGGAGCTGGGCAGAATTTGTCTTATGTGATTGCGATGTGTAAATCACTAGGCAGCAGAACTTAAGGTTGAAATCGAGGGTTTATTTCATATTTCACATTTTGGACTTAGAGAGCTCGGTTTGAGGCAAAGTTTCGAGGGATTTTTAGAGAGAACATTAGGATAAGAATTCCTAATTCGATTTTTGTTAAACTTTGAGGGATTATGAGAGAGAACATTGGGGTAAGAATTCCTAACTCCATTTTGGTTAAATTACTCGAATCGATCATTGTTTTTATCATGTAATTAGGGATTGGAGTTGGGACAATTGGGGAAAATGGTAGAACTTCTTAGACTAAGTTTTTGAGTTTTGAAAGGCGAAATGAGGTCGGATTTGAATAATTCTTGTATGGTTGGACTCGATATCGAATGGGTATTTGGATTTTATAATTTTGGTCGGGTTCCAAGATGTGAGCTAGGGTTTGACTTTTTGGATTGATTTTTCACTTCTTTGCAAAGATCGTAATTTCATTGTTTGAATTAGTTTCCTATAGTTATATTTATAGTATGAAATTGTTTTTACTAGATTCGAGCCGTTCGGAGTCGTAAAATCGAGAAAAAGGTCTTCTAGTGGATTGGTTTAGCGTGGTTTGAGGTAAGTGGCTTGCCTAACTTTGTGTGGGGGAATTTCCCCTTAGATTGGTGTTTCTTGTGATAACTGTGATGTTAAAGAGCCGTGCACGCAAGGTGACGAGTGTGTACACATGTTAAATATGAAAATTGTCGGTTTTAGCTATGTAGATTCCTTTCATGCTTTAATTGAGTTACTTTAACATGTTATAGTCATCATATTTAGTCTAATTTTACATGTCTACTTGTCTTATCTCTTACTTGATAATTGCTCTACATGTTTAGTTGAAATTCTTATTTCCTTATTCCGTATTCATTATTTAACTGTTGAATTCTTACTTGAAATTACTATTCTTGGAATATCTTGTTGTTGAAATTGGTATTTAGTTGCAAAGGCTGTGATTCCTATTGAGGCAAAGTGTTAAGTTGTGAAATATCATTCCATTGAGTTATTCTTCCTGTTATTATTGTTGAGACTTTGTGTACATTGTGGTTGAGCCATGGGCTCCTTATTGTAAAATTTTGTTATTATTTGGTTTCTCTGACAATTTGTGATATTGGGCACTTGAGGTGCGATTTGTGGTACGTTGTGAAACGCATGCGGTAGTATAAGGTTTGGATGTTGAAACACATGCGGTGAGATAAGGTGGGATTGATACGCATAGCTAGTAGGGGAACTACTAGAAGCCATGCGGTGCGATAAGATGGGCTAAAACGCGGGATGCTATTTCGGGAAAAATAATTTTCAAAAGTAAATGTAAAGGCTCCCGCTGTGATATAAGGAAAGATTGTGACTTATTTTTGTGATTTGAGACTACGAGGCGGTACCTCGGTAGTGACTCTTATTGACATTTCCCCATTCTTTGTACTTGTCTTTGATCGTTATTTTCCTTAGCATACTATTAATTGTCTTTCTCTATGTTGCACTATTTTCTTAGTTCTGTGTAGCTAATCTTGGTATACTATTCGTTGTTTCAATTTTATTATTGTCTTTATTACACTGCCTACATTTGTTCAGTCTTTTATTATTTCCAGCAGGGCCCTGACCTGACCTTGTCACTACTCTACCGAAGTTAGGCTTGGCACTAACTGGGTACCGTTGTGGTGTACTCATGCTACTTTTTTGTACATATTTTTGTGCAGATCCATAAACTTCTTATCTGCCAAGGCATTAATTGGGATTCTACTATGAAGACTTCAAGGTATATCTGTCGGTGACCGCAGGCCTCAGAGCCCCCCCCTCTAGATCTCTTATTTCATTATCCTTTATATATAGATATGTTGTATAGGATTATCCAGTATTCATACTTAGAGCTTGTGACTTATAATACGCCGGGTCTTGGGATTTGTATATGCTGAGTTGTAATGTTATTTTTATATAGATGTTGATTTTGAGACTTATATCTATTGTTATTTCAATTATTTCGCATGTTGTTAGGCTTACCTAGTCTTAGAGATTAGGTGTCATCATGACGTCCTATAGAGGGGAATTGGGGTCGTGGTAGATATATAGGAATAAGTAGAACCAGGGTCAAATAATGTGGAAGCATCCCTGTGGCACACTAAAACAATACCTGTGATCACTGCGTTTGAAGCAACGACCTCTGGCCTGGCAGGAATAGCATAGAATCATCGGCCTAGAACTCTGTTGTGGAACTCCACTCAAAAATCTAGGGCAATCCCTTTTGAGATGACTCAAGTCCCCGTACTCGAAACAATCCCTCCTCTAATGAAGCCACAGCTTCTGATAACCCGAGGAACTGCCTGTAGTAACCTGAGAAGACGATGTATGATAAGAACTATCCACCGGTAATGCACTGAATAATGACTGACCCGAACGATCATTGTAAGAACTGTGGCTAACTGATGCACCACAATGAACTAGACAAGCCGTCTGAGCGGACCTATAAGGACGACCCCTACTGTGGTGGGACTGACCCCCAGAAGAAGCACCACTGAAACCACCCGAACCACGACGCCTCTTGGCCTCCCTATCCTCACTCTCCTGACTATGGACCAACTCTAGCCGCCGAGCACTATCAACCTCCTCGCCAAACCTAGCACCTGATGCATTCTCCCTAAGTCATAACAAAACGCAACTGATAGCTGAGGCCATCAATGAACCCTAATCCTCTCCCTCTCTATGGGAACCAATCATATCGCGTGACGAGCCAACTCTGAAAATTTCATCTCATACTGGGTCATAGACATGCCCTCCTGGCGTAGCTGCTCGAACTGCCTACGCAACTCCTCCATGCGGGTCGGTGGCACAAACTTCTCCAAGAAGAGAATGGAGAACTCATGCCATGAACGTGGTGCAGCACCGGCTGGCCTACCCTGCTCATAGGTCTCCCACAATCTGAAGGTTGTCCCCTCGGCTGAAAAGTAGTAAATGAGATCCCACTAGTCTCCAGAATAGCCGTCGTGTGAAGAATCCGCTAGCACCTATCCAAGAAGTCCTGAGATCCTCTGACTCAGCCTCACTGGATGTTGGAGGCTTGAGCCTCCCAAACTTCTCTAATCTCTTCTGCTCCTTATCACTCATAACGGGATCCACCTGGGTCTGAGCAACTGCAACCGGCTGGGCTGGTAGTACCGCTGATGTCTAGAGTCTCTGCACTACCTGCTCTAGAGTACGGGCAACGAGAGTCTGAGTACCTCCCACGGCCTGAGAAGTGGCTGGCGCGGCTGGAACTGAAACCACCTGAGCAAGGCTAGTGCAAACAGTTAATATCTGGGCCAAAGCTTCCTGAAGGCCTGGAATCACAATAGGCACATCTAGTGCCTGAGCTGGTCCCACCGGCTCAACCATATATGGAACCTGCCCCTGAGCTGGAGCAACTAATGGGTCTACAGGTTCCGCTCTAGCTGCTGTACTAGCTGCACCTCGGCCTCTACCACGATCGTGGCCCCGACCCCTCGTGGCACTAGCTGGTGCTATTGGTGGTCATCCGCTCGATCCGATAGCACGTGTCCTCACCATCTGTGAGAGAATAGGATAACAGAAGTTTAGTTTCTGAAATCAATAAATTCGCACGACAAGAATACAAGAATATGAAGTTTTCTAAGGGTTTGGTAGCCTCTCGAAGATGTACAGATGTCTCTATACCGATCCTCAAGACTCTACTAAACCTGCTCATGACTTGTGAGACCTATGTAACCGAGGCTCTGATACAAACTTGTCACGACCCAAAACTCAACACGTCGTGATGGCGCCAATCACAGAACTAGGCAAGACGACAATCACAATAAAAGGCATTTTGTATTAAAAATAAGATGAATCAAGTTTATTAGTAATAGCTCTTATAATTAGACGATATGAACAACTGCGACTCGAATACAAACTTTCCCAAAATCTGTGTGTCACTGAGTACATGAGCATCTATACAATAACATAGAATGAAACACTGTCTAAGAAGGTAGAACAGTAAAACTAAAAGATAAAGGAGGAGAGTCAAGGTATGCGGACGCCAAAGTAGCTACCTCGATAATCTCCGAACAATTAAAAACTCCAAGATCAGCAACCATCGTGCCCGAAAATACCTGGATCTGCACATGAAGTACACAGTGTAGTATGATTACAACTAACTCAATAAGTATCATAAATAAACAAGGAAAGGTAAGAGAAGCTTAAATTATTGATGATACTAGCTATTCCAGTGTGGTTCTGCCTTTATAAACCAGCACAGAACAACATTTAGAACCAACTGATCAAATTTCGTGAGCAAAATATCCGTGTGTGCATGTGCACAATTTCTCAAATACCCTGCTCAGACAATATCATGGCATGTAGAGGAAGGAAATAATTAAATCAGATAAATGATCAAGAAAATGCAAATTTCACACGCTACACGGATAACTCATGTGCTAACAATAGAACCTGTACGGACAACTCACGTGCGACACGGACAACGCACGTGTCAATAATATCAATATATGGATCCACACAGATAACTCACGTGTCAATAATATCAATATATGGATCCACACAGATAACTCACATGCCAATAATATCAATATATGGATCCACACAGATAACTCACATGCCAATAATATCAATATATGGATCCGTATGGACAACTCATGTGCCAATAACATAGTCCGTCCGACATAGTCACATGCCTCCAGACCATACATATCATACAGAAGAAACTAAACAAGTATACATGTATATGATGAATAAAATAAGATTCTCATGCTCCTGGACTAGTATAAATGACATGCTAAAGTGTAGGCATGTGCAAAGTGTGTTATCATAGCTAGAATCGGCAATTTCATCACTGAAAAGCATTTATCAAGTTTGTCCAGGGATTAAACCTCTATGTAGCCTCATCATGGCTCAAATAGATCACATAAAATCTTATAACATGTGAGATATCATAGCTTAAAGCTTAACAGTCAGTTCTAGACTTATAAGAGCCCGAACACAACCCGAACATGAATATATGACCCTGGTGCCCGCACATGGGCTCATCCCCATGCATGTGTGCACCCAATAGTACGTAGCTATCACAACAATTCAGGCAACTGGTGCATCATCTGAGTTTAAATATGATACTTACCTCAAGCAAATCGAATTACTCCACTAGCAAGCCCTTGCCTCGCAAATCGGCCTCCGAACGCCTCGAATCTAGCTACAAACAATGCGATACAATCAACTCACGCTATTAGAATCAATTCTATATGACAATGCTAAATTCTTAATCAAAAGTCAAAAGGTCAACTCAAAAGTCAACCCCGGGCCCACGTCTCGGAATCTAATAAAAGTTATAGCATGTAAACACACATTCAATCACGAGTTCAATGATACCAAATTTACCAAATTCTGACACTAAATCTTCACTCAAATCCCCAAATTTTATTCTCCAATCCCTATTCCAAAACTCCCAAAATTCCACCTTTAGAACACATAAACTAGGTGGAAAATTCAATGGGTAATCAATAGTATTGCATAAAAGTGATCAAAAGTGGCCTACCTCAAAAAATCACTTGAAACCCCCCTCAACAATTGCCTTAATCCGAGCTTGCAAAGTCCAAAATGACAAAAATCTCGGAAACCCTTCGAATATAATTCTGTCCAGGGCCTTTCACACCTGCAATCCACTTAACCGCATTTGCGGTCAAAGCTCCGCATCTGCGGAGTTACACTAGACCCTCGCCCTTTCGCTTCTGCAGTCCCAAGCCCGTACCTGTAGGTGCGCTCCTGCGCAAAACCGTCCGCTTCTGCGGACCCGCCTCTCCTGTCCCCATTCCGCTTATGCGACCATCCTTCCGCATTTGCGAGCTCGCAGATGCAACATTTCCCTCGCACCTACGGCCCATCAGCAACCCAGCCAAACTCGCTTCTGCGATGCCCCATTCACTTCTGCATCCTCGCATCTAAGACCAAGACCTTCGCAGGTGCGATCACACCAGTCCAGAACTCATCAGCCATCCTTTAAAGTCAAAATTCAATCCGTTAACCCTCCAAAATCCACCGAAGCCCCCGGGACCTGATCGCAGCCAAGTCACACCTCTATTCGGGGTTGTAAAATGGTCGATTGCAATAATAATACCCAACAAGGAGTCGGGATCGAATCCACAGGTAGCTGAGAGGGGATTAGTGGTATATATTTGGAATAAGAACGTGAAATATCTTGATTGCACTTCCACAAAGATGGTTTTATTTTTACTTCTCAAATAACGCTAAGGTTTGCAATTCTAAAATATAAACCTAGAGAATATTGTTTTTGTTTTTGTTATCAAATAATGTAAAAGACCTAGGATTATGACCTTCACCTAGGTGTTTGCCTAACGGTTTGTAAGCTTTAAAGCGTGTTTTGTTAGTCGGGGTGTATTATAGCTATCAACACACAATTACCCACTCAATACCTCTCGGCAAGAGAGTAGTTTTTCCCAATTTGGCTTTCTTAAGTCCATATGGGTATCGTACAAAACAGTTGATAAAATGCTCAAGTCGGATTTTACTATCTCTAGGTTCAACCCTTTAATTGGGACTATCAATCTCTTGATTTCATCCCAAATTCTTGTTAGGCAAGCTTTCCTAGACTAAGTCTCTCTTTCTCTAATAGAGACCAAGTCAAATAGGCTTGAACTAATATTTACAACCATTAATTCTACAATTAATAGCAAGGCAAGGCTAAATAATAAACACACAACCATAATCATTCCCTAAATCAAATACCCATTAGGTTCACACACTAGGGTTGGGTCACAACCCTAGCTAAATATTTAGCTACTCATATTGGGTAAAGAAGAAAAGATGATAAAACTCATATTGCAATATTAAAAGATGAAAATCCAATGTTAAATCGCCAATATAAGCTAAAGTTTCCTAAAGAGGTAAGGAAAAATGGCTACAGTACTTTCAATATTCAAAACTTGACCTAATTTCGTCAAAAAAGACTATTTATACACAATTGAAATTTTTGGTTACAATTGCCCTTTCGGAGGTTCTGCGGCCGCACAATTTTATGTGCGGTCCGCACTTTGTTGTAGCTCTTGACAGGAGTGGTTTCTGCGGCCGCACTTCTTGAGTTCTGCGGACCGCACAATTTTGGGTGCGGCCGCACATTTGATTTCTGCGGTCGTACAATTATAGTGTGGTCCGCATATCTTGATTGTCTTGAATTCCCAATTCTCTGAACCTTGACTTCTGTGGCTGCACAATTATTGTGCGGTCCGCACTTTGCGTTGCAACATTGTCAAATGTTCTTCTTGTTCTGCGGCCGCAGACAGAATTCTGCGGTCCGCACTTTAGCGTTTTTGCTTGATTTTTATCCTTGTTCAAAATCACTCCTCTTGAGTTGAATTTCATCGCTTTGGCTCATTATCCAATACTCCTGCAAGTAAGCATATTTCATCAGTTTTCGGGAATACCTTTAAGCATTTTTGAACTAAAACGAAAGTCAAAAGGCGCAAATAAGTAGTCAAAATTCCCACTTATCAACTCCCCCATACTTAAGCTTTTGCTTGTCCTCAAGTAAATAAGGTAATTCCCACCTCCACAAGAAAAGAGTTGTTCCAACTAAGCTAAGGTGAATCAAACACACATCAATTGGGACCAATAATTACCCACACACTCAAGAATCATCAACAAGGCAATGTTTTGAAGGTTAAAGCACAAATAGCTCTAATGTGACACTTGAGCATCAAGAGTTGACTTTACTCGTCAAGGAAGTTCGCACTTTCATGTAGGTCACTGTGGATCCCAAATTCCTCCTCCTATACTCTTCGTTAGCTCATCTCACTTAAGAATGTAGCACTCAATTCAATGATTTGTTAAAATTTCGCTCATCACTCTCAAAAGAATGTCACAAGTATGACTTTAAGTACCATATGCTTGCCCCTTATGTAAAGCACCACTAATGTAAGCTCACTCGGCTTGAAATCACTTAGGGCTTTTTCGGCATGTAATGAAGGCTTTTGGACTAAGGTAGGAAATGTTGGAATAGAACGGGTTCATCTTTTCTTAAGCACTCCATTTTCTCATTTTGGCTCATGCTTTGCCGACTCTTTGAGTCATTTTCTTTTTCCTTAGGGGAACTAGAGAGACTTGACATCACTCTTTCGTGGTCATGATATTCATTTTCTCCTTCTTTGTTTTCTCCATGCTGCACACATTTGCTTTTCTTTGAATCCCTTCAACTCTTCAATTTATTCACTTTCTTTTTGTGTATTTCTTTTGTTCTTTCTTTTCCTTCATTTATTTTCTCTATTTGTACCTTGATACCACTTCCAAACTCCTCGTCTCTCCCCCAAACTTATGTTTTCTCCAATTTGCTTCTCATGAATGTTAAGGAAAGCTCGGGTGCCAAGAGAGGGTCACTACAAAACGGGTAAAGGCTTGTAACAAGGTTATCAAATGAGAAAGGCTTTAGGCTCAAAAGGGTTGACTAGGGATAACATCATTGGTGGGCCATGAAAAATTTGAAAATGGGTCAAGGAGAGCCTACAATCACTTCTCAAGCCAAGCAAAACTTAGAATTTTTCCTAGAAACACATTCGGGGCAAGTTCTAATCCATCCGCGCGGGTACTTAGACTTGAAACAAAACACATCACCTCTCATACAGTTGGATTGTTAAAGAGGATAGAGTCTAGGGCCCACAAAAACCATATTCAAGATTGAAAATCACTAATGGTTCAACTAAACTACTCGATGATTGCCTAAGTCAACACAAGAGTCACAAGGTCACTAACTAGAGCCATTTCTTTTCAAGAGCTTGTTTTTAACCATAAGCGTGTAGTTAAGTGTGTTGGTACCAAGTTAAGAATGCTTGACCCTTTTTATTCATTATTACTTCTATTTTTACCTAAACATCAAAAACAGACTCAATCCCTTAAGAAGGTTGTCATGCCATCTATCGTTGGGAAGAGCCACCCGGTTCACGTAAAAATCACCTTTAGAAAGAACCGTGGCATGAAGAAAACCAAAGGCTTATTGATCACTTAAACATAAAAAGAAGCTACCAAATCAACAAGAAGCTATTAAAGTAAATAATAAGCTAAACTTCTAAGAAACAAAATAAAAAAGTTATGAAGTAACTACTCAAAGCAAAGATGAATATACAAGCCGAGAATGGGAAGAGAATATATACATCAATAGAGAGGGAGGAATATATACATAATGAAAAAGAAAATAAAGATAAAAAAAAGAAAGTATTATACTTATTACAGGCCAATGTCATATCAAAACAAAATAGACCACCTCCCTGAATAAGAATAAGCATTGTCCTCAATGCTTAACAAAAATCAAAATAAGGGAGGAGAGTAAAGAGAACTCCCTATGTGGTCTCAGTATCCATGGTAGCATCACCACCCTCAGGCTCCTCCAACTGGATCTCATCATCCTCTGCTCGGGGAGTAACGGGGTTGGTGAACATATAAAGCACCTCCTCAGTAGTATGGGCAGCAAGGTCTGGCTCGTTAGACTGGCCAGCTGGTGCCACTGGTGCTGATGGGTCTGCTGGTACTGATGGATCTGTTTCCATCAATAAGTCAAATGGAAGATCACCAGCTGTTGCTATCTTGGTCACCTCTTTTCTCAACTTGTTCACTGATTTTCTTGAGGCCTGTGATTTCCTCATCTTCTTTACCTATTTACCCAACTCCTCAATAGCTCCCCCATTTGCCACCAATGTATCCATGATGGTTTTCTGATTGTCCAAGATCTTCTTCAATGTTTCCTCCACTGACGGAGGAACCTTTGGTGCTGCTGGGGTAGAATACTGAGCTGTAACGATATTGGATATGTCAGGCAGCTTTGTAGTAGCTGTCTGTATCCAGTTGTTGAGACTCGCTAATGTCTAGGAGACTCGCAGCGCAGTGAGTGGATATGTAGAGGAGGAAGGCACTGATACTGATGCTGATAGTCTAGAGGATGGAGGTGGTGGCATGTCAGCTATCTCGGTGGAAGGACCAGCTGTTGTGGAAGGCATGGAAGTTGTAAAAGGCATAGCAGCTGAATCTGCAACCATCACTGATGGCTTATCAGACTGGCCTATGGTAGCAGCTGACTTACCCTTGAGCTTCGGGTCCTTCAAAGAATACCAGGAGAAGGGCTTCTTAGCTCGAACCTTCGTATCAAAGCACCTCGGCTCCACCCCCGCATCTGTGAGATACTCCGTGAGGGTGTTAGGATATGGGTAGGGGCTCTCACCCAGTCTGACAACTACTGACATGTTGGACGACATGATGGCACCCACATTGATTGGGTACCCGACCATGATAGATCCCACCAAGACTGCCCGGGGGATTGGAAGATTGTTCTCATTTTGGCTCGGGTCTATACGGCTGCACACAAATGTTTGCCACCCTTTTTCTTCAAAGTTTAGGGTAGCTCATGCAATGGGAACCCCCACTGTAATCCATGGTGGTGGTGGTCCTGGGGCCTCCAAGATCTCTGCTAACCAAGGGTGAGCTGCATTACCCATTGAAAACCTTTCCTAGTACTGAACTGGCTCCACCTCCTCAAGCCCCAAGTAGGTGTTCAGAGTTCTTTGATCAAATCAAACATTCAAGTTTCTCACCTTGGTCACTTTAGTACCCTTCTTGATATGTGCCACATTGGCATAGAACTCCCGTACTAAATGCTCATTGGCATCCATAACACTCTGAGTGAACCATTCCACCCCTTTCGCTCCCTGAACAGTTTAGCCACATTTGGATTGAATCTATCCAAATCCTTCAATAGAAATTTTCGCTCAAGTGTGAGTGATCTCTGGGGCCACCACTCTCTAAATTTATTAAATGCTATCAAGCTCACAAATCTGTCTTCCCAGACTTCCTTCTTTTTCGACCTCTCTAGGACGGCCACTCTCGTATCATCCACTCTACCATTGTCTGGAATGTCATCATCATCATCCACTGTGACCGGTGCATCGGGAGTGTGTGTAGAGGAGGGTTCTGAACCCTGGATGCCTCCATACGAACCCTTAGAAGAGCTTGCTAAGGTGGAGGGTTCATTTCGGAGTGGGTATCTCCCAGGGAACTGTGGTAGTTGAGATTGGGCCTCAGGTTGTTCCTCCACTGAGTGACCCTCGGAAGCTTATCTAAACAGGATATAAGAACTTGATTCTGAGGGCTCTGTGACCCTACCTCTCCCAGTGGTTGGCTTCTTTGATATTGCTTTTTTTTTGCACTGCAAGATGTTAAGTACCCCTGCCTCGGCCTCGGGAGGGTTCACCCATCCCTTTAGAAGTATCACCACGACCTCTTGATCGAACCATTGTCTGCAATACAAAGCAACATGATTCAGTTAAAGTTTAGAAGCAGGCTAAAAAACATTGCAGACAAAACAATATGCAGAGGTGAAAGTGCGGTCCACACAATTCTGAGTGCGGCTGCAGACTACCTTGTGCGGACCGCACAATTTTGAAGTGCGGCCACACAATTGAAGTGCAGATCGCACAATTGTGAGTGCGGCCGCACAATTCTAAGCCAAGTATTACCAGTTCTCTGAAGTTTGGATCTGCGGTCGCACAAATGTTTCTGTGGCCGCATATTATTTTCTACGGACCGCACAATTTTGAGTGCGGTCCGCACATTGAATGCACAGATTTTCCCTAAACTAAGGATCTGCGGACCACACAATTCCAAATTAGACGGCACTGAACTTAGGTTTTTTAATATTTTGCACAATTTAGATATGGTATTGGAAAATTAGACCTGATACATGATTTACGCAACCCCCAATGAGTACATATGAAATTACCCATACAATTTTAAGCACACATGATGAATCATCTGACATTTAGGCCTAAAAATAACTATACTAATTAAAAACAAAAACTAAGAAAATTTGGAAAACTTTAAACACGAATTGAACATACTAGTGATGAAGGATGCAGGGGAGAATCTAGGACGATGAAATTAGTGTGATGTTTGAAACAATTTTTGTTCATTGTGCTTACTTACGTGCCAAGAATTCAAAGTGAGTAAAGTTTGGAACAGTGAGAGAAGGTCCTATTTATAGGTTGAAAATGTGCAGCTGAGTGCGGCCGCACAACTTTGTGTGTGGTCCGCACTCTGTACCTGGTCCCTCTGAAGATCTGCGATCCGCACAAAATTGGGTGCGGTCGCAAATTTTCCATTTATCTGCAATTGCAAACTTCAGAGAGTTTGTATTTTTGGGTCTCCAGTTGTGCGGCCGCACAATGAATTTTGTGGTCGCAGACTCCTTTCTGCTGTGGCATGCAAGATTGTGCGGTCCGCACTTTTTCAGCACTTAGCCATTTTTTCGAGCACAGTTCCTGCAAAGCACACTCATTCCTGCAATTCTTAGCACAAAACAAAACCTATCTAAAAAGAAGAAAAACAAGAATAAAAAAAAATATGGGTTGCCTCCCAAGAAGCGCCTGATTTAATGTCGCGGCACGACGTAGATTACCATCAATCACTTGAAATGAATTAATGCCACGATGTGGCCATTATCAACTTTTCCAAGATAATGCTTCACCCGGTGACCATTGACTCTAAACACTTTATCATTTTTATTCTTCAAGTCTAATGCACCAAAAGGTGTCACACTCACAACTTTAAACGGGCCACTCCATTTAGACTTCAACTTTCCCGGAAACATCCATAACCGAGAATTGAACAATAAAACAAGATCACCTTCTTTGAACTCCTTGTTCCGAATATACTTTTCATGGAGGTACTTCATCTTCTCCTTGTATAAGGAAGAACTTGTATAAGCATGGTACCTAAATTCATCAAGTTCATTCAATTGTGTCACCTTTAAGTCGGCGGAGACATCCCACTTAAGATTTAGCTTCTTCAATGCCCACATAGCCTTGTGCTCAAGTTTCACCAGAAGGTGGCAGGCTTTCCCGAATACCAACCGATATGGATACATCCCAATCGGTATTTTGTAAGCCGTCCTATAGACCCATAGAGCATCATCAAGTTTCTTCGACCAATCTGTCCGGTTGGCATTCACTATCTTTGACAAAATACTCTTGATCTCCCGGCTGGAGACTTCCACTTGTCCGCTTGCTTGAGGATGATAGGGGGTCGTGACTTTGTGAGTGACACCATACTTGGTGAGTAAGGTATCAAAAGCTTTGTTGCAAAAGTGTGATTCCCCATCACTTATAATGGCCCTTGAAGTACCAAATCTTGTAAAGATGTTCTTTTTCAAAAATGCAACCACATTTCGAGCTTCGTTGTTGGGTAGAGCCACGGCTTCAACCCACTTTGACACATAGTCCATAGCTACCAAAATGTAGGTGTTCCCACAAGAGCTTACAAACGGTCCCATGAAATCAATGCCCCTCACATCAAAAATGTCAATTTTCAAGATAGTTGTGAGGGGCATCTCAGTTTTCTTAGAAATCCCACTGGCCCTTTGACATTCATCACAATGCTTGTCTAGATCACTAGCGTCCTTGTAGAGAGTAGGACAATAGAATCCACAACTCAACACTTTTTTTGCCGTTATCCCCCCCCCCCCCCCCC
>AWOL01S0049349.1:3202-57211 GCA_000715115.1 Nicotiana otophora | reverse complement strand
ACAACGCTTGACTAGATCACTAGCGTCTTTGTAGAGAGTAGGTCAATAGAACCCAAAACTCAACACTTTTGCCGTAGTTCTCGCCCCCCCATGGTGACCACCATATGGTGAAGAGTGGCAAGAACCAAGAATTTCCACTTGTTCCTCCTCTGGCATATATCTTCGAATCACACCATCGGTACTAATTTGGAAGAGGTACAATTCATCCTAATAGTAGTCAAGGCAATCCCGTTTGAGTTTCTTCCTTTGGTTTGAAGAGAACTCATTCGGTTTAATACCACTCACAAGATAATTTGCTAAGTCAGAGAACCATGGCATCTTGGTCATTGAAATGGCTAGAAGTTGCTCGTCGGGGAAGGAGTCATTGATTTCAAGGCCGTCATGTGGCCTCCCCTCCTTCTCCAATCGAGACAAGTGGTCCGCCACTTGGTTCTCACTGCCTTTGCGGTATTGTATTTCTAGATCGAACTCTTGCAATAAAAGCACCCACCGCATTAACCTCGTCTTTGAATCCTTGTTGCTCATTAAGTACCGAAGCGCCACATAACTGGTGTGGACAATCACCTTTGTACCCATCAAGTATGGGCGAAACTTCTCCATAGGAAAGACAATAGCAAGTAGCTCTTTTTTGGTCACTGTGTAATTGACTTAGGTACCGTTCATGGTCTTACTAGGATAGTGGACCGGATGGAAGATTTTGTTGATACGTTGCCCCAAAACCGCTCCGACCACCACATCACTTGCGTCACACATGAGCTCAAAAGGCAAGCTCCAATCTGGTGTGGTGATAATAGGAGTAGTAGTCAATTTGAACTTGAGCAATTCGAATGCCTTCATGCAATCCTCCTTGAAATAGAATTTGGCATCCTTCTCCAAAAGCTTACACAAGGGGTTCACCACTTTGGAAAAATCCTTGATGAAATGGCGATAGAACCTCGCATGACCCAAGAAGCTCCTCACTCCCTTCACGGATGTAGGGGTGGGAGTTTAGAAATCGCTTCTTTTTTGGCCTTGTCGACCTCAATACCATGCTTTGAAATTTTGTGGCAGAGGATAATGCCTTCCTCGATCGTGAAGTGACATTTCTCCCAATTCAATACTAAGTTTGTCTCCTCACTTCTTGCCGAGACCTTATCCAAATTTCTCAAGCAATCATCAAAGTAATTCTCGACCACAGAAAAGTCATTCATGAAAACCTCAAGAAAATACTCCACCATGTCGGTAAAGATAGCCATCATACACCATTGAAATGTCATCGGTGCATTCCATAATCCAAATGGCATCCGTGAGAATGCGAAAGTACCATAGGGACATGTGAAAGTAGTCTTCTCTAGATCCTCCGGAGAAATAAGAATTTGATTGTATCCGGAATACCCATCAAGTAAACAATAGAAAGAACGGTCGGCCAACCTATCAAGCATTTGATCAAGGAAGGGAAGTGGGAAATGATCATTCCTTGTGACTTTGTTGAGCTTGCGATAGTCCATACACACTTTCCACCTGGTCACCGTTCTTGTAGGAATCAACTCGTTCTTATCATTGGTGACCACCATCATGCCCCCTTCCTTTGGGACAAATTGCACCGAAGAGGTCCACGAACTATCGGAAATGAGGTAAACAACCGCGGCATCCAACCACTTTATGATATCCTTTTTTACCACGTATTGCATTGCTTCATTTAGTCTTCTTTGATGTTCAACGGAGGGTTTGGCATCCTCCTCCAAAATAATTTTGTGCATGCAGCAGGCGGGGCTTATACCCCCAATATCCGCCAATGTCCATCCGATAGCTTTCTTTCTCTTTTGTAGCACCGCCAATTTGGAGTCTACCTGCACGTTAGTCAAACAAGAGGAAGGTAAAGTAGAACAAGGGCCAAGGAATTCATACCTGAGATGTGGAGGCAATGTCTTTAACTCCAAAGTGGGAGGCTCCTCGATTGAGGGCTTTGTTGGAGGAGTCTTCCGATTTTCAAGATCCAAAGACAATTTGCGGGGTTCATAAGTGTAGGATCCCATTCCTTTCAATGCATTCACATATTCCACATAACCATCCTTCTCATCATCATCAAGGTTGAGCAAAACGGCCTCCAAAGTATCGTCCACATTTATCATGGCACTAGTATCATCAATAATCACATTGGCCACCAAGTCCACAAATGAACAAACTTCATTGCTATTAGGTTGCCTCATAGATTTGCACACATGGAAAATCACCTTTTCATCACCCATCCAGAAAGTGAGCTCGCGGGCTTCCACATCAAGAAGAGCCTTCCCCGTAGCAAGGAAAGTTCGCCCTAGAATAATAGGCACCTCATAGTCTACTTCACAATCAAGAATCACAAAGTTCGCCAGGAGGATGAATTTATCAACACGAACCAACACATCATCAATAATACCCAATGGTCTCTTCATAGTACGATCCGATATTTGTAACCTCATAGATGTGGGTCTTGGTTGCCCAATTTCCAAAGTCTTGAAAATCGAGTAGGGCATCAAATTAATACTTGCCCCGAGATCACAAAGAGATTTTGCAAAGTCGGCACTTCCAATAGTACAAGAGATTGTGAAAGCACCGGGATCTTCTAATTTAGGAGCCATTGAGTTCACAATTGCACTCAATTGATGTGTCATCTTTATAGTCTCACAATTCATCGACCTCTTCTTCGTCACCAAATCCTTCATGAACTTTGCATAACCGGGCATTTTCTCTAAAGACTCAACCAATGGAACATTAATAGATAGGCTTTTCATCATGTTAATGAACCTTTTGAATTGGTTCTCGCCATTTTGCTTGGCAAGCCTTTGAGGGTATGGAGGAGGAGGCCTTGGTATTGGTGCCTTAGCCTTGGCACTACCAGTTCCGGTATGTCTACAATGTGCTCCCTAGACTGGTTCACTTCCTCTTGAGTCTCCTCCACATTGTCATCAATATCAATTCTTACTTCATCATTGGCTTGCACCAAATTGTTTGGAATCTCATCTTCTTGAATCACTAGTTCATTATCCACAATTTTTCTTTGACTTGAGGTGGTTGCATCCCCACCTTTTTCACTCCTTGTAGTCACGGCCATGGCATGTCCCATGTTTTTTCCACCCTTTGGGTTCACCACTGTGTCACTTGGTAGTGCCTACTTAGGACGAGTGTTCAAAGCTTGCGAGATTTTCCCCAATTAGACTTCCAAATTGCGAATTGAAGTGTTATGAGAAGCTAGTTGAGCATCGGAGTCGGCATTCTTCTCCATCATTTGTTTAAACATGTTCTCAATTTCCCCATCTCATTGTTGAAAGAGCTAGGACCATGGGAAGGATGAGGAGGGGGGTTGTTTGGTTGTTGAAACATCGGGGGCCTTTGAAAGCCCGACCCCTGATTTCCTTGATTATTGTTCCACCCCCTTGGTTGTTGCCTCCCCAATATCCTTGACTATTTCCACCCAATTGCTTTGGTTGTTTTGACCATTCCAATTTCCTTGATTGTTTTGATTGTTCCAATTACCTTGGTTGTTTTGATTGTTCCAATTCCCTTGATTACCGTGAGATCGCCATTGTTGTTGATTCGGGCCTTGAGAGTTGTTTCTTTGCCCTTGGAAGTTGTTCACATATTGTACTTCCTCCTCTTGTTCATTGTAAGATTCATCTTGGTCAAACCCACTATCTTCTTGCACATATTGTTCTGCACAGTTTTGCACGTGTTGACCCTTTTGCCTTCTCTTGTTTACCATCATATTGACACCCTCAATTGCATTTACTTGCTTAGAACCTTAAACTTGTTGAAGTTAAGCTTTGACTAATTGATTCATTGTAGTGGTCAACTCGACAATTGCTTGCCTATGATCATGCAATTCTTTATGTAGGTGAATCACACTTGGATCACCTTGAGGAACATTTTCTCTACTTTGCCATACCGATAAAGTATCCGCCATTTTATCTAAGACTTCACAAGCTTCGGCATATGGTGTTGTCATGAAATTTCCACCGGCAAGTTGGTTGACCACGCATTGATTGGTAGTATTGATCCCCCTATAAAACGTTTGTTGAATTATAACCTCCGTAATGTCATTGTTCGGGAACTCTTTCACCATAGTTCGGTACCTATCTCATATCTCATGCAAAGGCTCATTGGGTTCTTGTTTGAATGCTAGAATCTTGTCTATAAGATTAGCCATATGCCTGGGAAAAAAGAACTTGATCTTCTCCGCCAATTCATCCCACGTATGGATGGAGTGGTTTGGCAATATTTCTAACCAATCCAAGGCTTTCCCCCGTAGGAAGAAAGGAAATAGCCTCAACCTTAAAGCATCCTCGGAGACATTTGTCTGTTTACTCCCCCAGAAAGTGTCCACAAATCCTTTCAAGTGTTTCTACGCATTTTGATTTGGAGCCCCGATGAAGAATCCCCGTTGCTCTAGCAATATGAGCATAACATTTGTGATTTGAAAGTTGCCCGCCCTAATGCGGGGCGGGACTATGGCACTTGCATACCCTTCATTCGAAAACACATGATGTGGAGCCGCTCTTGGTGGATTTGGGGGTGGAACGGGAATGTTGTCTTGAGGCGGTCAGCCTAGTCTATTTGCTTGAGGTTCAAGAGGAACCCCTTCAACTTGGTCATCTTCCACGTCCACATCCCCCAAAGGCATGTTTCCGATAGTATCATTGTTGTTGAGAGCTATTGTTTCACCTACAGTTGTTTCACCAAAAAGATTAGTAATACGGAAGGAAAATAAGACAATTCACACACAAAGCTAAATATATAGCGGGTGACCTGGGTTCGATCCCCGGTAACGACGCCAAAAATTGATCTCGTCCAAGTCACACCTCTATTCAGGGTTGTGAAACGGTCGATTGCAATAATAATACCCAACAAGGAGTCGAGATCGAATCCATAGGGAGCTGAGAGGGGATTGGTGGTATATATTTAGAATAAGCACGTGAAGTATCTTGATTGCACTTCCACAAAGATGGTTTTGTTTTTACTTCTCAAATAACGCTAAGGTTTGAAAATCTAAAATATAAACCTAGATAATATTGTTTTTGTTGTTGTTTTCAAATAATGTAAAATACCTAGGGTTATGACCTTCACCTAGGTGTTTGCCTAATGGGTTGTAAGCTTTAAAGCGTATTTTTTTGGTCGGGGTGTATTATAGCTATCAACACACAATTACCCACTCAATACCTCTCGATAAGAGAGTGGTTTTGCCCAATTTGGCTTTCTAAAGTCCAAATGGGTATCGTACAAAACAGTTGATAAAATGCTCAAGTTGGGTTTTACTATCTCTATGTTCAACCCTTTAATTGGGACTATCAATCTCTTGATTTCATCTCAAATTCTTGTTAGCCAAGCTTTCCTAGACTAAGTCTCTCTTTCTCAAGTAGAGACCAAGTCAAATAGGCTTGAACTAATGTTTGCAACCATTAATTCTACAATTAATAGCAAGGTAAGGCTAAATAATAAACACCCAACCATAAACATGCCCTAAATCAAATACCCATTAGGTTCACACACTAGGGTTGGGTCACAACCCTACCTAAAAATCTAGCAACTCATATTGAGTAAAGAAGAAAATAAAGAAGAAAAGATGATAAAACTCATATTGCAAGATTAGAAGATGAAAATCCAATGTTAAATCACCAATATAAGCTAAAGTTGCCTAAAGAGGTAAGAAACAACGGCTACAATACTTTCAATATTCAAAACTTGACCTAATTTTGTCAAAAAAGACTATTTATACACAGCTGAAATTTTCGAACAAAATTACCCTTTCGGAGGTTCTGCGGCCACACAATTCTATGTGCGGTCCGCACTTTGCTGCAGCTCTTGATAGGAGTGGTTTCTGTGGCTGCACAATTCTGAACTGCGGCCGCACTTCTTGAGTTTTGCGGACCGTACAATTCCGGGTGCGACCGCACATTTGATTTCTACGGCCGCACAATTATAGTGCGGTCCGCAGATCTTGATTGTCTTGAATTCCCAACTCTCTGAACCTTGACTTCTGCGGCCGCACAATTATTGTGCGGTCCACACTTTGCATTGCAGCACTGTCAAATTGTCTTCTTGTTCTGCAGCCGCATATAGAATTCTGCGGTCTGCACTTTAGCCTTTTTGCTTGATTTTTGTCCTGGTACAAAATCACTCCTCTTGAGTTGAATTTCATCATTTTGGCTCATTTTCCAATACTCCTGCAAGTAAGCATATTTCATCAATTTTCTTGAATACCTTTAAGCATTTTTGAACTAAAATGAAAGTTAAAAGGCGCAAATAAGTAGTTAAAATCTCCACTTATCAGGACCTCAACCAAATATATCAAAAAGTCCTAAAATACGATACGAACTTAGTCGAGGCCTAAAATCACATCAAACAACATCAAAAACACGAATCACACCCTAATTCAAGCCTAATGAAAACTAATGAATTCCAACTTTTACAACCGATGCTGAAATCTATCACACCAACTCTGATTGACCTCAAATTTTGCACACAAATCGTAAATGACACAACGAGCCTATTCCAACTTCCAGAACCAAAATTCGAGCCCAGTAACCACAAAGTCAACTCTCAGTCAAACTTCTCAACTCTCCAAACTTTTAATTTTCCAACTTTCGCCATTTCAAGCCAAAATCACCTACGAACCTCCAAATCAATATACGGACACACTCCTAAGTCCAAAATCACCCTACGGAGCTATTGGAATCGTCAAAACTCTATTTCAAAGTCATTTACACATAAGTCAACATCTGGTCAACTCTTTCAACTTAAGCTTCTAACCTTGGGACTAATTGTCCCAACTAATTTTGAAATATCCCCGAAATCAAATCAACTACCCCGGCAAGTCACACAATAATAATTAAGCATAGAATAAGTAGTAAATAGGGGAGCGGGGCTACAACCCTCAAAATGACCGGTCGGGTCATTACAGTGTAATTTCTTAAAATTTAAAATGTTGTCAACTAGTACATTCACACAGCTTCATCCTATGCGGCACCAAATCATTGGTTAGACAAACAAATCAACTCAATAGTTAGTTGTCAAATATCAATGGGGGGAGGAGGTCTACATAGCCGAGTCCATAACCAAAATAATGGCTTTTTGGACTCAAAACACCAAAATAGGTGAAAACCTTACTGGGAATATATAGCACATGAAATTCATGCGCTATACCTTAACAACACGTTTGTCCGTTAAGGTATAGCGCATGTATTACATGCGCTATACCTGTTATTTATCTGACCTATAATAATTGGTAGGTATATCGCATGTATTACATGCGCTATATGTATAATGCATTTAATACATGCGTTATACCCACTAATTATTGTACCTCTCGCATTGAATATTTGCTTACTAGAGGACCAGCATTCCTTCTTCAAAAATTCATTCCGAAAAATTCATTCTTCGGCATCCTTTGTATTCTGCTTACTCATTCCGAAATATTTGCTTACTCATTTTTTCTGCATTTTGCTAGAATGTGCGAAGAGTAAAAAATACGGTTGCATTATATTAGGTGGGTGAGGTTGTCATGGAGAATAACTCAGTACACTATAGTTGTTCTCCACAGAGTATTGTTAAGTTGCCACTCACATTGGAGTACGATAGATTGCTATCTTTGATTTGTAAAAGAATGGGTGTGAGTAAACGTTCGGTTAATATTAAGGTAACCTGAAGATATCCTTATTCGCTTACTCCGTAAGGGGTTTCTTGTTATGCTGAGTTTAACATCGAAGACGATGAAATTCTGAAAGAATTTTTGAGGACTCCGAATGGACAACGGGAGATTCTTGTAATAAAATTGGTGGAAATATATGCCAAGCCTGAAAACGTACACAATATTGAGGTTCCGCAAAATATGGATAACCCTCAATCATCATGTGGTACTTTGGAGCGGTTTTATCCGAATAGGTTCCGTTTGAAAGAGTTTGGCCAAATCTAAACTTATCTCCACGGGAGAATGAGGAGCAAGGACACAATTGCTCCTCGAGTTTACATAATTCACACGCCGAGTGGTAAATTTCAATTTTTCTTGTTGTAGTATGATTATTGTTTTACGTATCATATTCGTACTAACACTTATATCTTCCAAAGGGGTGCCGACCAGATATGAATCTTACAAGTTATGAACCAACCAACAGTTGGAATATACCCAATTTTGGTGGTTTGGCTCATGCTGGTCCATCCGTGAGTCATCAGTAACTCGATAATGTGCATCATGGGCTATCTACCGATTATGAATTGTAAGTTAAGAGATACAGTTAATATATTATGTTGGGATGACTTTGAAAAACTCATTATTTTATTGGTTGTTCAGTGAAAACGAGCAACATGATGGTCATGTCCTTACTTAGTTGCCCAAAGCTGATATATTTAATCAGGATTTGGCAGATGCACAGAGTCAGGAAGATGATAGTGATTATGACAACAACGCTGATGAGTGTGGAGATGAAACACCCTTCCCTGATGAGGGAGACGGTGATGAGGAACCGCGCTTTGCTAATGAGAATGAGAATGAGCAACCTGATTTGATGAGGAGCATGATGCCATAAATGAGCATGCTCTATATATACAGACTCCACCTACCTTCATTTAAGGGAGATTCCCTACCATGATAAGTTGTCCAGTATTTCGGATATGGATGCCCTCACAAGGGATCTTGATGACATTCGTACAGCAATTTGGGATGAATCTAGACCAACGGAGCTATCTAAGAATATGCTTTTTGCTGATAAAGCGCGTCTTAGCAGGGCGGTGCAAATTTACAGCATAAAACATTGTCGTGAGATCGAGGGTAATGAGTCATATACGCAAGTATATAAGGTTATTTGTCATAGATGGGATCAAGGTTGTAAGCGGATGCTGCTGTCGCACCCCGTTCTCTCACTAAAGTCGGTTTCGATGTGTGACAACTCTTTTACATGAGTATTAAAAAAGAAGAGTCGACACCTAACGATTTTTAAGGTGCGTTAGGGTATCTATTCGCAAATAACTTTGTTATATAATAGACAAAAAGTTATAAGAAAGAATAATAATAATCCTATTCAGTTGAGCGTCCCCTAATATCTGGTAGACTGGTACATATATGATGTGTCGTAACATGAAAGAGAATGAAAGGAGTTAAGTAAAAGTAATAGAGAGAAAAATAGTGAATTAAATTTTTATATGTGTCTAACTGCATAGCTACAAAGGGATGAAGCGGTTGAGAAGCGAGAAAACTTCATATATAAATCTTAGGAGTTTTTCTAATTTCATGATGCATCAAAGTCATTGAGACTTGACTTGATCTACAACGTGGTCAGTTAAGCTAAATGATCTGAATCATATTTTTGTGTTATGCAAGTGGATTTGTTTGAAAATACATTCAATAATATTAATTAATTTGACTGTCGATTTAAGATTAAACTTTTTTATTATCCCATTCAAGATGTGAAAGGATAATTATTCTTAAACCCAAAAGTGTATACTCGCATAAGAATTACTCAAAAAGTCAGATATGTGTAATTTCTTAAAATTTAAAATGTCGTCAACTAGTACATTCACACAACTTCATCCTATGTGGCACGAAATCATTGGTTAGACAAACAAAGCAACTCAATAGTTAGCTGTCAAATGTCAATGGGGGGGGGGTCTACATAGCCGAGTCCGTAACCAAAATGATGGCTTTTTGCACTCAAAACACCAAAATAGGTGAAAAACCTGACTGGGAATATATAACGCATAAAATTCATGCGCTATACCTTAATGACACGTTTGTCCGTTAAGGTATAGCGTATGTATTACATGCGCTATACCTGTTATTTATCTGACCCACAATAATTAGTGGGTATAGCCCATGTATTACATGAACTATACATACAACACATTTAATACATGCGCTATACACACCAGTTATTGTCACGACCCCAAATCCCCTTCATAGGATGTCGTGACGACACCTAGTCTTTAAGACTAGGCAAGCCTAACAATATGCGAAAACATCAAATAAAAACTTAAAATTTCAAAACTTCAACAATTTCATCACTAGATTATAAGCTCAATACGTACAATTTTCCAAAACCCGGTGAGATATAAGTCACAAGCTTTAGATACAATGCTGAACAATCATATACATCAATGTCTATCAAAAACATGAAGAAATAAAGAAAACAGGGTAGAAAGGGATTTTGAGGCCTGTGGACACGGGCAAGTGTACCTTAAAGTCTCCAAAGCAGCAACACAACGCACTAATATCGAGGTTGATAGGATGTACCTGAATCTGCACCAAAACATGTACAGAAGCGTAGTATGAGTACACAATAGTGCCAGTAAGTGCCAAGCCTAACCTCGGTAGAGTAGTGACGAGGTCAAGTCAAGGTCCTACTAGAGATAATAAGAAACACGACAGAAGATATAATGATATAATGAAAATGACAGGGAAGTGAACAACAACGAATTTACGGGAAATAACAACACAGAATCAAGGAAAAGCTAATACAACAAGAAAGGAAAACAAGAATTTTACATGTTAAGGAAACAAGAACCAAACAATCCAGCAAATAAAGAAGATCAACAGGGGCACTCCCGAGGTACCGCCTCGTAGTTCCAAATTGTAAAAGCAAATCACAGTCTTTCCTTATATCACCACATGAGCCTTTATGTTTTGTTTTGAAAATAATTTTTCCGAAATAGCATCTCGCATTTTAGCCCACCTTATCACACTGCATGGCTTCTAGTAGTTCCCCTACTAGCCACACGTATCAAGCCCACCTTATCTCACCGCATGCATTTCAAAACCCATACCGTATACCACCGCATGTGTATTAATAATCACAATGGCACGACAGAAACCTCGTGCAACAATAACAACCGTACGGCAGAATCCTCGTGCAACAATAACAACAGCACGGCAAAAACCTCGCGCAAACAACCAAACAATAGCCTCAACAATAACACGAAAGCCAAGATACAACAACTAAGTAAATGATATTTCACAACTTACACCTTGCGTCAAAAGAACCACGGCCTTGCAATTCAATACCAAGATATTTCAAGGATAGCAATTTCATGTAAAGAGCTCCACAGCTAAGTAATGAATTTGGAAATCAAGAAAAGCAAATAATTCAACTAACATGTGATACAAGTTGCAAATAGGAGATAAGACAGGTAGACATGAGAAATTAGACTAAACATGATGACTATAAAATGCTACAGTAACTGAATTAAGGCATGAAAAGGAAACTATGTAGCTAAAACCGGAATTTCAACATTTAGCCCAAGTACGCACTCGTCACCTTGCGTACACGGCTTTCACATATCACAAATTATCACAACAGTACCAAATCTTAAGGGGAATTTCCCCCACACAAGGTTAGGCAAGTCACTTACCTCAAACCATGCTCAATCAATCAATTAGAAGGCATTTCCCTCGATTTTCCAACTCCAAATGGCTCGAATCTAGCGAAAACAATTTCACACTATAAATATAAGCATAGAAAACAAATTTAAATAATGAAATAATGATTTTAGCAATGAATTGGAAAATCGACCCAAAAAGTCGACCTGGCCTACGTCTCATAACCCGACCAAAATTATAAAATCCGAACACCCATTCGATATCGAGTCCAACCATACAAGAATTATCCAAATCTGACCTCATTTAGTCTTTCAAAACCCAAAACCTTGGTCTAAGAACTTCTACACTTTTTTCCCAATTTTCCACCCCAAATCTCTTATTACACAATGAAATCAATGATAGATTAGTGGAATTTAATAAAACAAATGAGTTAAGAATACTTACTCCAATACTTCCTCTGAAAATCCCTCAAAATCGCGCCTTAATTCGAGATCTCAAAGTCCAAATGTGAAATAAGAGAATGAACCCTCGTTTTAAATTTTTAATTCTGTTGCCCAGTTATCCTTAATTGTGAACGCGGGAAATGCCCCGCGTTCACGAAGCACAAAAATGATATAGCCCAGATTCCTCTTACCTGAAAGCGAATTCCAGTATGCGATTGCAGTGCACAAGGGTTCTCAAGCTTCGCGATCGCAAAGTCTAACCCCTAGACTGCCTTCCTCATCGCGAACGCGTAACCCTATCGGCGATCGCATAGCACCAAGTTCTGCTCCTTCGCAAATGCGTGGCATCCTTCGTGAACACAAAGGGTAATCTTCCAGAAAATCTCAGACTACTCTACGCGAACGCGGGACCACCTTCGCGAACGCGTAGAAGATACCAACCAAACAAACATACCAACAATTCCTAGAATACGATACGAACTTAGTCGAGGCCTCAAATCATATCAAACAACATCAAAAATACGAATCGTACCCCAATTCAAGCCTAAGAACTTATGAATTTCTGAATTTCGAAACCAACGCCAATTCATACCAAAACAACTCTGATTAACACCAAATTTTGCACACAAGTCCTAATTGACAATTCGGACCTATTCCAACTTCCTTAATAGAAATCCGACCGTGATATAAAAAAGTACACTCCCGGTCAAACATTCCAAAAATCTTCTAACTTTTCAACTTTTGCCAATTAACACTGAAATGACCTACGAACCTCCAAATCAATATCTGGACACGCTCCTTAGACCCAAATCACCATACGGAGCTATTGGAACCGCCAAAATTCCATTTTGGAGTCGTCTTCACATAAGTCAAACTACGTTCAACTCCTACGACTTCTACTTCCAATTTAGGAATTATGTGTCCTATTTCACTCTGAAACTCTCCCAAACCCAACACCAAATGCCCCAGCAAGTCACATAGCCACAAAATAAAATAGAGGGAGCAATAAATAGGGTATCGGGGCTAATATTCTCAAAATGACCGGCCGGGTCGTTACATCCTCCTATCTTAAAACAACATTTGTCCTCGAACGAGTATAGAGGCATACCTGAAGTGGTAAAAAGATAAGGATAACGGCTACGTATATCATGTTCGGTCTCCCAAGTCGCCTCCTCGACTGGCTGACCCCTCCACTAGACCTTAACTGAAGCAATGTTCTTCGACCTCAACTTGCAGACATGCCTGTCCAAAATGGCCACTGGCTCCTCAATATAAGATAGATCGTTGTCCAACTGAACTGAGATGAATTCTAACACATGAGACGGATTGTCGTGATACTTCTGGAGCATAGAAACATGGAACACTGAATGAACTGCAGCTAGACTAGGTGGTAGTGCAAGTTTGTAGGCCACCTCTCCGACCCTCTCAAGAATATCAAAAAGCCTGATATATCTAAGGCTCAACTTGACCTTCTTCCTGAACCTCATAACACCCTTCATAGGCGAAACCCAAAGTAAGACTTACTCCCTAACCATGAATGCAACGTCGCAAACCTTCCGATCCGCATAACTCTTCTGTTTGGATTGGGCTGTACGAAGTCGATCCTGAATCAATTTAACCTTTTCCAAAGCATCCTGAACCAAGTCTGTACCCAATAGCGTAGCCTAAATCATCTTAAACCAACCCACCGTAGACCGGCACCGCCTACCATACAAAGCCTCATACCCCGCCATCTCAAGGCTCGACTGATAACTGTTGTTGGAGGAAAACTCTGCAAGTGGTAAGAACTGATCCCAAAAACCCCCAAACTCCATCACACACGCACGAAGCATATCCTCCAATATCTGAATAGTGCGCTCGGACTGTCCGTCTGTCTGAGGGTGAAATGTTGTACTCAACTCCACCCGAATATCTAACTCATGTTGTACGGATCTCTAAAACCGCGATGTAAATTGCGTACCCCGGTCAAAGATGATAGATACCGGCACACCATGAAGCCTGACAATATCGTGAATGTAAACCTGAGCCAGCTGCTTTGAAGAGTAGGTAGTCACCACTGGAATGAAATGAGATGACTTGGTCAATTTATCCACAATCACCCAAACTGCATCAAACTTCCTCTGAGTCCATGGGAGTCCAACAACAAAATACATAGTGATCCACTCCCATTTCCACTCTGGGATCTCTAGCTTTTGAAGTAATCCACCTGGCCACCGATGCCCATACTTCACATGCTGACAATTTAGGCACTAAGCTACGTACCCTACTATGTCCTTCTTCATTTTTCTCCACCACAAATACTGCCTTAGGTCCTGATACATCTTCGCGGCACCTAGATAAATGGAGTACCACGAACTGTGAGCCTCTTGGAGAATCAACTCATGCAAGCCATCTACATTGGGCACACATAGCTTATGCTGTATCTGTAATACACCGCGATCTCCAATAGTGACCTCCTTGACATCGCCGTGCTGAACTGTGTCCTTGAGGACAAGCAGATGGGGGTCGTCATACTGGCGCTTTCTGATACGGTCATAAAGAGAAGACAGAGAAACCACACAATCCAGCACTCGGCTCGGCTAAAAAATATCTAATATAACAAATTGGTTGGCCAAGGCCTGAACAACCAAGGCTAATGGCTTCTCTGCTATTGGTAGATATGCTAAGCTGCCCAAACTCTCCGCCTTGCGACTCAAGGTATCAGCCACCATGTTGGCCTTTCCGGGATGATATAGAATGGTGATATCATAGTCCTTAAGCAACTATAACCACCCCCACTGCCGCAAGTTAAGATCCTTCTGTTTGAACAGATGTTGTAGACTCCAGTGATTGGTGTAGACCTCACAAGGGATGCCGTACAAATAGTGCTGCCAAATATTCAAGTCATGAACAATAACTGCTAACTCGAGGTCGTGGACAAGATAGTTCTTCTCATGCACCTTCAGTTATCTAGAAGCGTAGGCAATCACCCTACCATCCTGCATCAACACGCGTCGAGACCAATGCATGACGCATCATAATACACAATATAAGATCCCGAACCTGTAGGCAATACCAACACTAGGGGTTGTAGTCAAAGCAGTCATGAGCTTTTTAAATCTCTCCTCACACTCCTTGGTCCACCTGAACGGAGCACCCTTCTGGGTCAATCTGGTCATAGGTGCTGCAATAGACAAGAAAGCCTCTACAAATAGACGGTAATACCCCACCAAACCCAGAAAATTCCGGATCTCCATAGCTGAAAACGGTATGGGCCAACTCTTCACTGCTTCTATCTTCTTTGGATCTACCTTGATCCACTCACTCGATACTACATGACCCACAAATGCCACCGAATCTAGCCAGAATTCACACTTTAAAAAATTTGCATATAACTTCTTTTATCTCAAGGTCTGAAGCACATTCCTCAGGTGCTGCTCGTGATCCTCCCGGCTCCGGGAGTACAACAGAATGTCGTCAATAAACACAATGACGAACGAGTCAAGATAGGGTTTAAATACATTGTTCATGAAGTGCATGAATGCTGCTGGAGGCGTTGGTCAGCCCAAATGACATCACAAGGAACTCATAATTACTATACCGAGTCTGGAAGGTAGTCTTCGGGATATCTAGCTCCCGAATCTTCAAATGATGATAGCTTAAACGCAAGTCGATCTTAGACAACACTCTGGCACCCTGAAGTTGATCAAATAGGTCATCAATACGTGGCAATGGATACCTGTTCTTCACTGTAACCTTGTTCAACTTGCTATAATCAATACATATTCGTATAGAACCATCCTTTTTCTTTACAAATAAGACTGGAGCACCCCAATGCGACACACTGGGCTCAATGAAGCCCTTATCAATCTGGGAGATCATGATTCGGTTTCGATCGGATTTTCCCTAAAAAAGAACCAAGCCAAGTAAGTCGGTTTTTTAAAATTTTGGAACCAAACCAAACCAATTAAGTCAGTTTTTTATTGATTCAATTTTTGTCGGTTTTTTGGTTTTTTCGGTTATTTATCGGGTTTTTCTTAAATATGAGACATATACCAAACACATATTCCGGTTACTATATTTTTAACATACATTCTCAAACCAATTTCTCTTTGATAAATCTATCATTTACCAAGATATATTGATGATAATTAAACCTAATAGTAATGAATAATTTTAAGACTCAATTAAAAATAGATTATTTTTAATATGAAATAAATTCTTGTACTTAGAAAAAGAAAATTATCAATCAAAATAGAATGTAAAGGCAAAGAACTAGATTATTATAATAGTAAAGAACTAGACTAAAAGTGCAAACTATTAAAATGTAACATACACTTTTAGAAACTTTGTATAAAAATATACATATATATATATATGTGTATAATAATAAATTTTAAATAATTATTTCTATATTTGGTTTGGTTCGGTTTTTTCGATTATTTTTTTATTAAAACCAAAACCAATCCATGTTTGGTCGGTTTTTAAAATTCAAAACTAAAACCAAAGCAAACCGAAAAAGTATCGGTCTTTTTAGTCGGTTTGGTTCGGTTTTCGGTTTGGTTCATTTTTTCGGGTTTTTATGAACACCCCTACTTATCAAGCAACTCCTGCAACTGTTCTTTTAACTCTTTCAACTTTGCTGGGGCCATACGATAGGGTGGAATAGTAATGGGCTGGGTGCCCAGCAACAAATCAATACCAAAACTCAATATCTATGTCGGGTGGCATGCCTGGAAAATCCACCAGGAATACATCTGGATAATCCCTCACTACCGGAACTTACTCGACGTAGGAGTATCAACACTGACATCTCTCACATATGCTAGGTACGCATCACACCCCTTCTCAACCATCCGTTGAGCCTTTAGAAATGAAGTAACCCTAATAGGAATATAATCTAAATTACCTCTCCACTCTAACCGCGGTAGACCTGGCATAGACAACGTCACCGTCTTGGCGTGACAATCAAGGATAGCATGATAGGGCGATAATCAGTCCATGCCCAAAATAATATCAAAGTCTACCATACTGAGCAACACTAAATCGTCTCTAGTCTCAAAACCACTAAGAAAAACCAAACACGATCGATACACACGGTCAACAATAATAGAATCTCCCATAAGTGTAGACACGTAGACAGGAGAACTCAAATAATCACGGGATACACCCAAATACGGAGCAAAATAAGATGACACATAGGAATAAGTGGAGCCTGGATCAAATAAGACTGATGCATCTCTATGACAGACCAGAACAATACCTGTGATGACAAAGTGGGAAGCAACTGCCTCCGTCCTAGCAGGAAGAGCATAATATCTTGTCTGGCCTCCCCTCTAAGGCGACCTCTACCTGCTCGACCTCCACCTCTAGCTGGCTGTGCAGGTGGAGTGATAGTTGGTGCGGTAACCATAGATTGAGGACCCGGTGGAGCAAGCAGAGCCTGAGTAGTCTATGGAGGTGCACCCCTCATGAGTCTGGGGCAATCCCTCACCATATGATGAGTGTCACCACACTCAAAACAAGCTCTCGGGGGGTGTGGCTATTGTGGTTGACTGGGGCCTGATCGGCTAGACTGACCGCTGAAAGCACCCCGTGTAGGGGGAGCACTAGATAATGGCAGTGTATAATAGGAGCCTGAGGCCTAGGAGTGGACGGAATACCACTGGAAGCTGGAAGTGCGGAATGAACAGGGCGACTCATATAGCCCCTACCATGACGTGCTGCAGTTAGGGCACAGGTACCACTGTATATTCCTAAATCTCGAGACTTATTGGCCTCCCTCTCCTCTCTCTCCCAAGTCAACATACCCTCAAATATCCTAGCAATACCCACTACATGTTGGTATGTTGTATCTATCTCCAACTCTCGGGCCATGCTAAATCTGATACTGTGGTTGAGCCCCTCGCTAAATCGACGGACCTGCTCTCTAATAGTAGCAACCAAGGTTGGTGCATGCCTAGCCAAATCACTGAACTGGACCGCATACTCTGACATGGTCATAGAACTCTGGCGCAACTACTCAAACTCTGCGCGCCATGCATCTTTGAGACTATGGGGAATATACTCCCTCAAGAACATATTTGAGAACTGAGTCCAAGTGAGTGAAGCTGCCTCAGCCGGACTACCCAACTCATATGCTCGCCACCACTGATAAGCCACTCCCCTAAGCTAGAATGTATCGAAAGCAACCCCACTAGACTTCGCAATACCCATTGTACGGAGGATACAGGGCATTCCTCAAGAAAACCTTGGGCATTCTCTGACGCCAAGCCACTGAAAGTAGGAGGGTGGTACTTCTTGTACCTCTCGAACCCGAGCTGCTCCTCCTCAGAAACTGCTTCCATAACCTCCGGCTGAACTGTGGCTACCGGCTGCACTGGTATGACCTCTAGGACCTGGTCAACCTAGACCCGCTGCTCTGGGGTACGGGCGGCGGGAGTCTATGCTCCTCTCCCAGCCTGAGATGTGGCAGAAGCAAGTGGGATCAACCATGCCTGAGCTAAAGTTCCAAACATGCTCAGAAACTGGGCGAGAGTTTCCTGGAGAGCTAGTGCAGTAATAGGCATCTTGGGTGCATGCTCTCCAACTGGAGCTACTGGTGGCTCCTCTGTAGCAGCTCGTGCGGGTGCTATGGCTGCACCACGAGGATGTCCTCGAACTCTACCCTAGCCCCGGCCTCTCGTGGATCTAGCAGATGGCGCGGGTATCTAGTTATCTGATCCAGCTATACTTGTCCTCACCATCTATAAGAGAAGAGCAAAATAAAAATTTAGAATCCGAAGTCAAAGATTTCGCATGATAAGGAATAAAAAAAGTGAAGTTTTTCCTAACAGTTCCATAGCCCCCCGAAGATAAGTACAGACGTCTCCGTACTTATCCGCGAGACTATACTAAACCTGCTTGTGACTCATAACACCTATGAGCCTAGAGCTCTGATACTAACTTGTCACGACCCTAAATCCTCTCCATAGGATGTTGTGACGGCACCTAGTCTCTAACTAGGTAAGCCTAACAATATGCGGAAACATCAAATAAAAACATAAAATTTCAAAACTTCAACAATTTCAACAATAGACTATAAGCTCAATATGTACAATTTTCCAAAACCTGGTGAGACATAAGTCACAAGCTTTAGATACAAAGCTGAACAATCCTATGCATCATTGTCTATCAAAAACATGAAGAAATAAGAAAAACATGGTAGAAAGGGACTCTAAGGCCTGCGTACGCGGGCAGATGTACCTTGAAGTCTCCAAAGCAGTAACAAAGCGCACTAATATCGAGGCTAATAGGATGTACCTGGATATGCACAAAAACATGTGCAGAAGCATAGTATGAGTACACAACAACGGTGCCTAGTAAATGCTAAACCTAACCTCGGTAGAGTAGTGACGAGGTCAGGTCAAGACCCTACTAGAGATAATAAGAAACAAGACATAAAATATAATGATATAATGAAAATAACAGGGAAGTGAACAACAAAGAATTTATAGGAAATAACAACACGGAATCAAGGAAAAGCTAATACAATACGAAAGAAAAACAAGAATTTTGCATGTTAAGGAAACAAGAACCAAACAATACAGCAAATAATATAGATCAATAGGGGCACTCTCGAGGTACCGTCTCGTAGTCCCAACTCATAAAAACAAATCACAGTTATTCCTTATATCAGCGTGGGAGCCTTTATATTTTATTTTGAAAATCATTTTCCCGAAATAGCATCTCACATTTTAGCCACCTTATCACACCTGCATGACTTCTAGTAGTTCCCCTACTAGCCACGCGTATCAAGCCTACCTTATCTCACTGCATGCGTTTCAACACCCAAACCTTATACCACTGTAGGCATATCGATAATCACAACGGCACGGCAAAAACCTCGTGCAACAATAACAACCGCACAGTAGAAACCTTGTGCAACAATAACAATAGCACGACATAAACCTCGCGCAAACAACCAAACAATCACCTCAACAATAACACGAAAGCCAAGACACAACAACTAAGTAAATTATATTTCACAACATATTCCTTGCCTCAAAAGAACCACGGCCTTGCAATTCAATACCAAACTCAATAAGCAAGATATTTCAAGCATAGCAATTTCAAGTAAATATTTCCACAATTAAGTAATGAATAAGGAAATCAAGAAAAGTAAGTAATTCTACTACACATGTGATATAAGTTGCAAATAGGAGATAAGACAAGTAGACATGAGAAATTAGACTAAACATGATGACTATAACATGCTAGAGTAATTGAATTAAGAAATGAAAAGGAAACTACGGAGCTAAAACTAGAATTTTAACATTTAGCCCGTGTACGCACTCGTCACCTTGCGTTCACGGCCTTCACATATAACAAATTATCACAACAGTACCAAATCCTAAGGAAAATTTCCCCCACAGAAGGTTAGGCAAGTCACTTACCTCAAACCACACTCACAATCAATTAGAAGGTCTTTCCCTCAAATTTTCAACTCCGAACGGCTTGAATCTATGCAAAACAATTTCATAGGATAAATATGACTATAGGAAACTAATTTAAATAATGAAAAAATAATTTTAGCAAAGAATTGGAAAATATCCCCACAAAGTCGACCCGGTCCCACGTCTCAGAACCCGACCAAAATTATAAAATCGGAACACCCATTCGATATCGAGTCCAACCATACAAGAATTATCCAAATCCGACCTCATTTAGCCTTTCAAAATCAAAAAACTTGGTATAAGAACTTCTACACGTTTTCCCCAATTTTTCTTTAAGAATCCTTACCCCCAACACTTCCTCTGGAAATCCCTCAAAATCTCGCCTTAATCCGAGCTCTCAAAGTCCAAATGTGAATAAGAGAATGAACCCTCATTTTAAATTTTTAGTTCTGCTGCCCAGTTATCCTTAACTGCGAACGCGGGAAATGCCTCGCTTTCGCGAAGCACAAAAATGACACAGCCCGGATTGCTCTTACGCGAACGCGGATTCCAGTCAGTCATCGCATTGCACAAGGGTTCTCAAGCATCGCGATCACGAAGCCCTTCTCGCGAACGCATAGACCAGTGTGAGTCTCACCCTTCTCGCGAACGCATAGACCACGTGTGAGTCTCACCCCAGGTTACCTTTACCATCGCGAAGAACTTATGAACTTCCGAATTCCGAAACCAACGCCGATTCATACCAAAACAACTCCGATTGACACCAAATTTTGCACACAAGTCCTAATTGACATTACATACCTATTCCAACTTTCGGAATCGAAATCCGACCCCGATATCAAAAAGTTCACTCCCGGTCAATCCTTTCAAAAATCTTCCAACTTTCGCCAATTAACGTCGAAATGACCTACGGACTTCCAAATCAACATCCGGACACGCTACTACTCAAACAACCATATGGAGATATTGGAACCGCCAAAACTCCATTTTTGAGTCGTCTTCACACAAGTCAAATTACGGTCAACTCCTACAACTTAAACTTCCAATTTAGGGACTATGTGTCCTATTTCACTCTGAAACTCTCCCGAACCCGACACCAAATGCCCCGGAAAGTCACATAACCAAAAAATGAAATAGAAGGAGCAATAAATACGGGATCGGGGCTAATATTCTCAAAACGACCGACCGAGTCGTTATAATTATTGTATCCCTCGCACTGAATATTTGCTTACTTAAGGACCAATATTCCTTCTTCAAAAATTTATTCTTCAGCATCCTTTGTATTTTTCTTACTCATTCCGAAATATTTTCTTACTCATTTTTTCTGCATTTTGCTAGAATATCCGAAGAGCAAAAAATTAGGGTTGCATTATATTTGGGAGTAAGGTTGTCATGGAGAATAACTCATTACACTATAGTTGTTCTCCATAGAGTATTGTTAAGTTGCCACTCACATTGGAGTACGATAGATTGGTATATTTGATTTGTAAAAGAATGAGTGTGAGTAAACGTTCGGTTAATATTAAGGTAACTGGAAGATATCCTTATTCGCTTAGTCTGCAAGGGGTTGCTTGTTATGCTGAGTTTAACATCGAAGTCGATGAAATTCTCAAAGATTTTTTGAGGACTCCAGATGAACATTAGGAGCTTCTTGTGATAAAAATGCTAGAAATGTACGTCAAGTCAGAAAACGTACACAATATTGAGGTTTCGCAAAATAGAGATATCCCTCAATCATCTAATGGTACTTTTGGAGTAGTTTTATCCGAGCAGGTTCCGTTTGAAAGAGTTTGGCTAGATATAAATTTATCTCCACGAGCGAATAAGGAGTGAGGACATACTTGCTCCCCGAGTTTACTATATTCACACGCCGAGTGGTAAATTTCAATTTATTTTGTTGTAGTATGATTATTTTTTTATGTATCATATTCGTACTAACACTTATATATTCCAAAGAGGTACCGACCAGATATGAATTTTACAAGTTATGAACCAACCAACAGTTGGAATATACCCAATTTTGGTAGTTTGGCTCATGCTGATCCATCCGTGAGTTATCAGCAACTCGATAACGTGCATCATAGGCTATCTATCGATTATGAATTGTAAGTTAAGAGATAAAGTTAATATATTATACTGGGATGACTTTGAGAAACTCATTATTTTATTGGTTGTTCAGTGAAAACGAGCAACATAGTGGCCATGTCCTTACTCAGTTGCCCAAAGACGATATATTTAATCATGATCTGGCAGATGCACAGAGTTAGGAAGATGATAGTGATTATGACAACAATGCTGATGAGTCTGGAGATGAAACACCCTTACCTAATGAGGGCGACGATGATGAGGAGCCGCGCTTTGCTGATATGAATGAGAATTAGCAAATTGATTTGACGAGGAGCATGATGCCACAAATGAGCATGCTCCATAGATACATACTATACCTACCATTAGACCTAGAGAGTACAAGTCCCATGTGCCCTTTCACTCAAGAGAGATTTCCTACCTTGATCAGTTGCCCAGTATGCCGGATGTGGATGCCCTCACAAGGGATCTTGAGGACATTCGTACAACAATGTGGGATGAATCTAGACCAACGTAGCTCTTTAAGAATATGGTTTTTCCTCATAAAGCGCCCCTTAGCAAGGCGGTGCAAATTTACAGCATAAAACGCTGTCATGAGAACGAGGTTAATGAGTCATCTACGCAAGTATATAAGATTATTTGTCATAGATGGGATCAAGGTTGTAAGCTGATGCTGCTGTCGCGCCTTGTTCTCATACGAAAGCGGGCTTCCAAGTGTGACAACTCTTTTACATGGGTATTAAAAGAGAAGAACCGCCACCTAATAATTTTTAAGGTGCGTTAGGGCACATATTCAAAAATAACTCTGTTTTAACTAGTCTGTGTCACCAAAGATCGGGTAAGGGCTCAAATTACCTCAAAGAGAAGGTGTTAGGCACTCTTCGAGGTCCACAACTGTGGGTCCCGGACAAAATTAATGCTATATGAGATTATCGGATTATAATTTTCCTACATGATCACATGAGTAAACGAATGATAGGGACTTCAAATAATTGGCTATGATATAAAACAAGTGTAAAGAGGATTGCACATACGAAGGAATTAAAGTATACATTAATAGATGATTAGTACAACTCTTTGGAGATTACAAAGTACAACCTAATTTTCTCTAAGTCCAAGGAATTAAAGATGCTAGTAATAGACATAGTTTTTTAGCCTAAAAGATCACCCCATACAACATAAATAATACTTTGCAACACCCTTAGGGTAGGGGTTGCTCGTATTATTCAGTGTGCACAGACTATCATCTCCTGCTACCTAATTACTATGTTAATTTTGTTTACCTAAAGCATTCTAGTTCAATTCTAAGTCGTGTCCTACACGTGCACTACTCGTCCCATGCCTATGGTCTAGGAGGTTCTGGACCTACTATTTATGTGGTTCTAGACTTTACTTAGTGTGCTCAAAATGATAAAACTGGGCGCACATTCAAAAACAAGTAGGACAACACATAATACAGTGAATGGCTCAAGTTGGCCTCTACACATAAGAAACAAAGGCACATGAACAAATTTCAAATTCTACAGTAGGCAATTTTAGAATCGAGATGTATTAGAGTCGTTTAAAACCTATAAGCATGGTTTTTATGTGATCGCATGGTTTAAGAACATCTCATGGGCAGTGCTGCTATTCAGATTATCGAAATTACATATTACAAGTGTTATAAAAAAGGCCTATAAACATGATTTCTAAGTAATTTGCGCCTAGGGAAGTGAAGCCATTGGAAAACTCAGAATTACTCGTTTTTTATCCTATTGACATGCTTTCTAAGCGAGTAGTTGTATCCTATAGGCAGATTCTTTAATAGTTGGTATTTGAACATGGATTCGTTATGCTTATTCCTATAGGCAGGTTGTCTAGGTAGGTAATGTGATAAGAACAGCAAAACAACCAACTAGTTAATCATTAAGCCCCTATAGACATGATATCTGGATGAGTATCACTGGAAACATATCTTAATTATTTAACACGGTCCTATAGGCATGTTATCTAATAATCACACTACAATTGCACAAGTTGAGCAAATAATCAATGATGTTTGATTCCTATAGGCATGTTATCTAATAGTGCATAGAAGTAAGCATGTGAACAAATGGAACACATACGTTCGTATAGGCATGTTTTTTATTGTATGCGGGAATATGACATGTAAAGCGAGTGAAGTGCTTAAGTTCCTATAGGCATGATTTCTATTAGCGCGTCTAACAAATAGCAAACAAAGCAACTAAGCCCTATAGACAGGTTTTCTACCCATTCATACAAGAATTAGAATACCTCAGCCCATTTTTTCACTAATTTCCCCATCATTCAGTTTTACAAGTTATTACAGACCACATTAAATAATTACATGCCTAATTACAAATATAAAATAACCTAGTAACGTATTTAGGTCTTCAAATAGGCTTAGAACTTCACGCGGACAGCAGGCCCAAACTCCAGGTACGAACAGTGTACTTCAGACCTCCAGTACCAAAAGCAGGCCAAACAAACCAGGCCCAAACGACTGCCTTACTTACCCATTTGAATACCAAACTAGCCTTAAAAATATAAGTGACAACCTTTGTGCTGGATCAATTATGCAACTTTGAAATCTAAGCACTTAACCCTTAAGTGTAAGGAATAAAAGCCTCTAAACTAGAGGCGTACAAATAGGATTACAAAAAGTCTCAACAAGCACATGCATCATACACATGTTATACTTCCCAGAAAAGAGATAGTGCGCCAAAGTTAAGTAGAGTTTCCAAACAAGTATGGTCCATAATTAATCTAAAGGTATTTTACACCTAGGATTCTTAGTATGGCAGTCTAATAGAGTCATAGTCAGGAGAAAAATAATAACAATAGGATAGTACGCATGATCCACAATAACCTAACATGCTCAGTATACACAAGGATCTGAAGAACTCATGGTAGGAAGATATTTGACTTAAAGTTAATAAAAAGGAAAGACTATAAGACTTATGCACAATAGAAGAGGCTAAGTATATTTGAGCTCAATTAGAGATTTTAGGACAACCTATAGAATGCAGGATTGAACAAACTTCCTAGTATAGTTCTCAACAACATGTTAAAACATTGGGGCAGTAATTGGCACATAATGTTCGAATTAGCATAACGTAGGGAGAAACATTGGAGTGCAACAATAGGTGATCAAGACAGCGGAGCAGGCTAAAGATACACAAGATCATTCAAGCTAGACTTAATAAGAATGTATTGAAGTTTTAGAACCTAGGCAGGTTGTGACACTAGGAAATTTGGGATTACAGGATAGCTTCAAAGCAAGTAAGATTGCAAACAAAAAGAACACACTATTGAAGTCATATTAGTTCACAAAGATTAACAATCATGAACATACAGAGCACTGAACACAAGAAGAGAAGGAATAGAATAGCAAAAACTGAGGTACCATAATAATCCAAAACAAAGCAAATAGGCAAACTTAGGGTAATCATCAGGGATCAACATAGACAGAGAAGAATAAACAGGTTTAAGAGAGCCAGGAGCCGTTTAAGCTAAACACATATGACATGCATATATCATAGTGAGAAACTAGGCAAATTCAGATGTTAAAAGTATAGAGTCACAAGAATACTTTAGAACAAATAATGCCACAAACAAGATGGAATAGTAGAACATGAATTCACAGAAGTTTCAATGGCACAAAGCATAAATACAAACGAAAGAGAAGGAAATTTTCAAGGCCAAGAGAATTACCAGTTGCAAATTAACAAGGAAAATAAGGAGAACGATCTCAGCAATATCCCAATCGTTAGTAGCAAAAGAGCAACAGAACGCCCAAAATCCTAGTGCGTCAGAGTTCCCCAAGGGTTTCAAGTGAACCCCGGGCAGTGCTCACACTAGGAAAGAGTAATAATTGATTTTTGGTGGCCTTGGCTTTCAGCTGACCAAGGTCTCAAGTTTAGAAGAGTAGAGTGAGTGATAGTTAGAGAGCAATAGCAATAGTTAAGGTTTTTTTTAGGGGAAACCGGGAAGGGGGTTTATATAGTGACAGATTAGGACGAACAAACAAGGAAAACAATCAATTAAACCTAAATAAAGAAAGAAAAGACAGCATGCAATCCCTAACAAAGCTGGTAAAGGAGTGAAAGAAATTTCAAACCCTAGTTGAGTCCAACGGCCATGAATCGGACAGAAAATGCAAGAATCATTTATTGTATAGTGTATATAGATGAAACATCGCTCAGATCTTCACAAAATTGGAGCCAATCAGGCCTGATTTTAAAGGCAGTACTTACCAAAGTTATGCAAATACTAAGTAACACCTTGAACGCTTGAGTAGTAGCGAAATAAGGGAAGCAAATCATGAAATGATTCCATAGTGTGGCCGGATTTGGAGCTAATTTGGGGATAAGGTGGCTAGGGTTTGTGAAGAGAGAAGGGGTGTAGAGAGAACACAGAGGCGGTTAAAAGGGCAAAATGGGTCTCTAGGGTTAGGGTGAAGTATATAAGGAGAATGAGGGGTTTATTATGGATCGTTGATCATTTAAGATCAACGGCCAGGACGAAGGGGAAGAGGGCGGGTTATTTAACGGGTCACGATCGGGTTAAGTTAAAGGGCATTTGGTTTGGGCTACTGAGAGGTAATATGAGATGGGCTAGGTGTTTGAGCCTGATTTTTGGTTCGAAATTGACTCAAAATTGGGCTACAAATTAAATACACGAAATTCTTAAAAAATAAATTATAGAAAATGATTAATAAATAATAAAATATTATTTATTTAGTAAAATGCTTGAAACTAATAGCTTAACATTATAAAATATTAAAAAATGCTATTTTAGCATAAATAATATAATAAAAGTAATTATTTATAGAATATAGGCTATTATAGATAAAATACAAATATAATTATGTACAAATGCGATGAAATATTATAAAATACATGAGGGAATAAAATGATAAATTTGGATGATTAAATCACCCTAAAAATAATTTAAAGGGATAATTAATAAATATTTGAACCAATTAAATGCATAAAAATCAATTTTACGACTTTAGAAATTATAGAAAATACCTATATGACCCTTGTAAATTAGGTAATGATGCAAAATGATATTTTGAAAGTTTATGAAATATTTTATAGAATATGATAGTAAAATTGGGTATCAACAATTGCCCCTCTTTACCCGGGAATGATGAAAGAGTTGCTAGGTAAAGAAAATGATGATCAATTTTATCTGAATGAGCAAAGATGAGGTATTTTAGAAAAATGAGGGTCGAACCCTAGTTCCTGATTTGTCTATATATCCCTGGTATTACGGGAATAAGGCCATGTGTAGTTTTGGATCCAACGTCGAACGGAGCCGATAGAGTTAATATAAATATAAAAAAAAGGCATACACTTCGATAAAGAATCTTCTCTTGGATAGGATAGCGTTGGACAATTTTAGGTGGAGATATGAATGCGAACTTGAAAGTTATGGATGTACAAGGAAAATAATTGAGTGGTTACGGAATAATGAATAATCAATTGTTGATCATTGGTTACGTTTGAGACAGTCAAAAGATGTGGATGTTGTGAATAGAAACCGGAGCGAGAATTGCTCCTGTTTTTAGAACGGTTACCTCTCGAGTTACCTGCAAAAACTTTTAAAATAAGATGCACGCGAATATATGTAGTTATTGTAGAAATTTAAACATGATGCAAACTCCCTTAGGACTATGAGAGTTGTCTTTCGGACGATGAGGATGATGTCCTTAGATCATGATGTCCTGGGCTATGAAGCGTATGATAAGGGATTCACATGCCATGAAATGGTGTCCTCGGTCCATGAGGATAGTGCCTCTGGACTATGACGTCTTTGAATAGTGATATGCAGTTTCGAGAGATCCTCAGACCATGGCATGATGTCTTCGGGCTATGAGGATGATGCCTTCAGACTATGACGCCTTCGGATAATGTGGCGATGTTTTAGCCCATGAAATGCATGGATGCATTGATATTGATTGATTGATAAATGGAACATGCGATGCTTAGTCATATGAAAGAAGGCAGTGTTTAGCCTCATATGAGATGAGGGCAGTGCTTAGCCCTATGCAGAGGATGAAGACATCTCTTAGTCTCATGCAATGGAAGGCAGCTCTTAGCCTTATGCAAATGGAGGTAATGCTTAGCCTCATGCAATGTGATGGCTACAGTGCTTAGTCCCATGCGATGTAATGACGGCAATGCTTAGCCTTATGCAATAATGGAGGTAGTGCTTAGCCTCATGTAATGTAATGGAGACAATGCTTAGTCTCATGCAATGTAATGAGGGCAGTGTTTAGCCCTATACAGAGAAAGGTAGAGTTTAGCCTTATGCAATAATGGAGGTAGTTCTTAGCCTCATGCAATGTAATGGGGGCAGTTCTTAACCCTATGCAGAGGAAGGCAATGCTTAGTTTTATGCAATAATGGAGGCAGTGCTTAGCTTTATGCAATAATGGAGGTAGTGCTTAGCCCCATGCAATGTAATAGAGGCAGTTCTTAGTCTCATGCAAAGAAAGTTCGCGTTTAGCCTTATGCAATGATGATGAAAGCGCTTAGCCCTATGCAATGTACTGAGGGCAGTGTTTAGCCCTATGTAGTGTAATGAGGGCAGTCTTTAACCCAATGTAATATAATAAGGGAAGTGCTTAGCATTATGAAATATAATAAGGGTAATGCTTAGCCCTATGCAGAGAAATGAGGACATTGCTTAGCCTTATACGGAGAGAAGCGGCAATTAAACATGAGGAAGAAAAATGATTCTTAGCTTAACGCGTTTGTGCTTGGCGACTTCTGTTGGTGTGAAGACAGTTGTCTTGTTAGATATTCACGAACGTGCTTGTTATGTCCGTTATGCCTGTATCCAAAGAAAAATATGAGTTTTGGGGGGCAAACATTGGTCTACGCTTTTGATTTCGCCTTTGCTCCTTGTCTTGACGCATTGTTCGAGACACCCCAGGTAATATCTGGCTACTACAGAAATACGGATTTTTCAAAAATATGCATTTACGGTAAATCATTTGTAAGTAATGCAATTGCTTTAAAAAATACTGAACAAAAGGAAATAGTTTGGTCGAATCGTAGACTGTGACATGCTTTGATATATTGCGACCTTCTTAACTCTCAAAATTCTGCCCCACTTTAATGTATACTTCTAGCGATACATTCCTTTGCGATCCTTAATGTAATGAGATTGACGAAAACTCGAAATCTTGCCCTGATTCCTGACCGTAAAGGGGAATGAAGATTTTATTATGATGTGATTTAACTCACAAGGCTGCCTACGTATCCCCTTTTAAACGGGAATTAGGTCAAGCGTAGTTCATGTTACATCAAAAGAAAGTGCAAATACAATCTCAAACATAATATCTCTTGACGATGTCCGAATTGATGGGTTTTGGCCATATTTCTCCATCCATCTCTGCAAGTATGAGTGCTCCTCTGGTCAGTACTCGGTGAACCATGTAAGGGCCTTGGCAGTTAGGTGAGAATTTTCTTTTTGCCTTGTCCTGGTGCTGGAAATTCCGCTTCAACACCAATTGTCCCGGCATGAATTGCCTCAGTCTAACCTTCTTGTTGAAAGCCCTGTCCATTCTATTCTGGTAGAGTTGACCGTGACACACCGCGTTCATCATTTTACCATCAATAAGAGCTAGTTGCTCATACCGGCTTTGTTTCCATTCCGCATCGCTGAGCTCGGCCTCCTATATGATTCTTAGGGAAGGAATCTCCACCTCGGCGGGTATAACAGCTTCAGTACCGTAAACCAATAGATACGAGGTTACCCCAGTTTACTTGCGAACTGTTGTGCGGTATCCGAGCAAAGCAAATGGTAGCTTCTCATGCCATTACTTGTTGTTGTCCACCATATTCCTTAATATCTTCCTGATGTTCTTGTTGACAGCTTCCAAGCTCCATTCATTTTCAGCCTATATGTTATAGAGTTCTGGTGCTTGATTTTGAATGTTTCACACATGGCTTACTTCAGATCATTGTTAAGATTGGAAGCATTGTCAGTAATGATTGACTCAGGTACTCCGAATCGGCAGATGATACGATCTCGGACGAAGTCTGCTACGACCTTCTTAGTCACAGCTTTATAGGAAGTAACTTCGATCCACTTTGTGAAGTAATCTATGTCCACTAAGATGAATCTATGTCCGTTGGAATCAGCGGGTTCAATCGGTCCAATGACGTCCATGCCCCAGGCAAATAAAGGCCAGGGTGAACTCGTTGCATTAAGTTTGTTGGGTAGCACCCGTATCACATCAGCATGTACTTGGCACTGGTGGCACTTTTGCACATATTTGATGCAATCTGTATCTATAGTCATCTAGAAATACCTCGCCCTTAACATCTTCTTGGCTAGAACGAACACGTTCATGTGAGGTCCGCAAGTTCTGGAGTGTATCTCTTCGAGCAACCTAGATGCCTCCTTGGCATCGACACATCACAGCAATCCCAAATCAGGAGTCCTTCTATACATAATTCCTCTGCTCTGAAAGAAGTGGTTGGCCAATCTTCGAAGTGTGCTCTTCTGAGTGTGTGTAGCATTTTGCTAGGTATTCTCTTTTCTCCAAATACTTCTTGATATCGTGAAAACATGGATTTCCATCTAACTCTTCTTCAATGTGAGCACAATAAGTTGGCTGCTTACGAATCTCTATCAGGGTAGGGTCAATAAAATTCTTGTCTTGATGTTGTATCATGGAAGACAAGGTAGTCAGCGCATCGGAAAACTCATTATGAACTCTTGGAACATGTTTGATTTCTATCTCCATGAACCTCTTGATCAAATCTTGCACACAATGCAGATATGGAAATATCTTAGTGTTCTTAGTAGCCCATTCTGTGAGTACTTGATGTACTAGCATATCTGAATCTCCGATTACCAGCAGCTCCTGAATATTCATGTCAATTGCCAATCTGAGTCCCAAGATGCAGACCTCGTATTCTGCCATATTTTTTGTGCATGGGAACCAGAGTTTGGCGGATACCGGGTAATGTTGACCATTTTCTGATACCAGGACAGCTCTGATGTCCACTCCTTTGAAGTTTGCGGCTTCGTCGAAAAACATCCTCCAACCATCATATGCTTCAGTAATATCTTCCCCTATAAATGAGACTTCCTCATCGAGAACATACGTCTTCAATGGTTCGTATTCTCCGTCTATGGGGTTGTCTGCCAGGTGATCGGCCAATGCTTGCCCTTTGACCTCCTTCTGAGCTACATAGATGATGTCAAACTTACTTAGTAATATTTGCCACTTTGCTAGCTTACCCATAGGCATGGGTTTTTGAAAGATATATTTCAGTAGATCCATCTTTGATATGAGATATGCGGTGTATGAGTAGAAGTACTACCTCAATTTCTGGGCTATCCATGTCAAGGCGCAACAAGTGCGTTCCAACAAAGAGTATCGAGCTTCGTAAGGTGTGAACTTACTCAGATAGTATATCACTTGCTCTTTTCTCCGTATTTAGTCGTGATGCCCCAGGACGCAACCAAAGGCTTCACCCAACATGGATAGGTATAGTAATAGAGGTCTCCCAGGTTCTTGTGGGACCAACACATGTGGCTTGGACATGTACTACTATTATCAAAATCCCTTTGACACCCTTCGGTCAAGTTTGTCGTAGCATCTTTCCTCAACATTTTGAAGTTCAGCTCACATATTACCGTTGAATGTGCTATAAAACGGCTGATATAATTGAGGCATCCCAAAACAACTCATCACATCCTTCTTGCTCTTTGGCGGTGGCAGGTCCTGAATAGCTTTGATTTTTTATGGTTCTAACTCAATACCGTGTCGACTGACGATGAAACCCAACAACTTTCTAGTAGAGACTCCAAAAGCATAATTCATAGGATTCAACTTCAGATTGAACCTTCGTAGTCGGTTGAAAAACTTCTTTAGGTATGCTATGTGATCTGAACTCCTCTTAGATTTGATAATGACGCCATCCACACATACACCTAAATTTCTTTGTGTATCATATCATGGAAAAGATTAGTCATGGCCTTCATGTAGATAGCCCTGGCGTTCTTCAAACCAAAAGGCATCATTTTGTAACAATATATTCCCCATGGCGTGATGAAGGTTGTCTTTTCGGCGTCCTCTTCATCCATCCAAATCTGGTGATATCCTGCGAAGTAATCCACAAAGGATTGGAGTTCATGCTTGGCGCAGTTGTCGATCAGTATGTGTATGTTAGGCAACGAAAAATAATCCTTAGGGCTTGCTTTGTTCAGATCTCGATAGTCAACACACACTCTGACCTTCCCATCCTTCTTTAGAATCGGTACAATGTTGGCTAGCCAAGTTGGATACTCGACCACCCGAAGGACCTTGGATTTGATTTGCTTGGTAACCTCTTCCTTTATATTTAGACTAATACTTAGCTTGAATTTCCTGAGCTTCTGGTTTACCGGATGACACATAGGGTTGGTAGGTAGCTTGTGAGCCACTATGGATGTGCTTAACCCAGTCATGTCATCATAGGACCATGCAAAAATATCCGCATATTCCTTTAGAAACTTAATGTACTCTTCCTTCTCTGATGGCGATAGATAAATGCTAATGCGAGTTTCCTTGACTGTTTTAGAATCCACTTAAGTTAACAGCCTCAGTTTCTAAGAAATTGGACTTTGGTTTGTTCTCACAATTCTCGAGTTCTTTGACAATTTCCTCAGGTATTATATCATTTTCCCAATCTTTCGAATCACTTTCCTTATATTGCATTATCTCATTACATGTCATAGTCGTAGGTTCATCAAGATATGTAATAATTATGCTGAAAAAGAATGTAGAAAGATAATAATATAAATAAATGAAAAACGATGATGCGTTAATAACACTTAAAACTGTCAACAAGTACGACTCGATGTCTCGAGTAATTATTTCAAAACAAAATACTGAAAATGTCTTAGATGCCAAAAACAATTTCGAAATAAACCATGCTAGTTCTACCAAGGCTACCTAGGTCCTCGGCGAGCCCGGGATGGTGCAGTAGTCCAATTCCTGAGAACAACTCCTTCTCCCATTGTCTGAATGGTAAGATCTTCCTCATCCTCCTCCTCATCCTCCAAGATTACACTGCATACCATATCTTCCTCGTCTAGAAACAGATTTCTCATACTGACCAAAACCTCATCTTCTTCGGATCCCCAAATCATATCAGTCTAGCGAAATGTCTGGTGCAGCGGTGGTATGGGTTGTTCCAATGGATATTAAAGTCACGCCACAGTGGTATCCAATCATTATATTCTTGCATGGTGTATTCATACCCGAGACCAAAGGTTATGCCATGATATTGTGGTCGTATTGGTTCTATGATTCCTTGCAGCTTGGGACCAAGGCCCTTGCATGGTTCATACCCTAACTACATCAGTATGTTCTCTATCTTATTTCTCCACCATCGCCCTTTCTCAATAGCATTTATCTGCTCAATGTTGTGGTATGTTTCTCCTCCCAATTTCCTCCTATTCTCGATAGCTGGCACAGTCTGGTTGGTATAGATAGGGTTATTTCCATCTCTGTGAATAATTACCTCTTGATGATTCTGCTCGAACTTCACATCCTGGTGTAGAGTAGAAGCGATTACCCCAGCTACATGTATCCATGGTCATCCCAGTAACAAGTTATAAGTAGCGGATATCTAACACCTGGAGTTCAGCGTCGAACGAAGTCGGGCCCATCTGTAGATCCAGGTTGATCTCTTCGATAGTGGCTCTCTGAGACCCATCAAATGCCTTTACATTCATACTTCCCATCCATATCTCATGCAGGCCTATACCCGGTCTTTTCAAAGTAGTCAGTGGGCATATGTTCAGACTCGCAATGAACTTGTCTTCATATTGCACAGTGATGTGCAATGCTTTGTTGTGACTCTACCCTTCTGGCGGTAGCTCATCTTCGTGAAAAGTAATCTTGTGACTCTCAAGTATTTTCCCCACCATATTTGCCATCTCTCTAATAGTGATACTGGTAGGTACATAAGCTTCACTTAATACCTTCATCAAGGCATTCTTGTGCACATCTGAGTTTTGCAACAGTGATAAGATGGATATCTGGGCTGGAGTCTTGTTTAAGTGATCAACAACAGAGTATTGCCTCTCTTGTACCTTCCTCCAAAGATCATCAGTGCTTGTCTCCACGACATGTGGTTTTTGTGTGATCTCTTTACTTGTTCCTCCAAGATTTTCAGGTGTGTAAACCCTACCGGGTTTGGTCATTCCTTGTGCAGCACCTGTCTCTTCCATCTTGGCTTTTCCTTTTCTCATTGCCTTAGCCACATAATCCCATGGGACAGCATCAGACTTACAAGATGGTGTTGGAACTACCATCATAGTGAAGGTTGTAGCTACCTTGACCTTGAATGGTTCCTAGGTTTGCACCACAATCGGCGAGAAGGTAATCTGAGATGTTTTGGGAGCGTTCCCCCTCTCAGATAAGCCCGATGGATCCTCCTGATCCCATTCTTCATCAATTTCTATCACATTCACTCCCTCTCCCATGTGATCGGGAAGAGGGTTATTGCAGACATTCAGCCTGGATCCTTTGCTGGTATAACTTTGGTGGCAATCAGTTTCTGGATCTTGTCTTTCAACGTGTGGTATTCCTCGATAGTATAACCCTTCATGCCTGAGTGGGCACAATTCTTGTTGGGGTTAACCCACTGGGAAGAATTTTCAACAACCACAGTAGGAATAGGAGTGACATAACCAGCGGCTCTCATATAATTGGGCTATGGGTTCGGCGATAGGGGTTTATTGCCTGGGAGTTCTGCGGTCAAAGTTTGGTCGTGTCTTTGGGTAGTTTTGACGGGCAGGAGAAGGTGAATGGTAATATACATGTTAGTTATTATAGGTATGGTATGTAGTGGTAGGGTATTGGTATTTTTGGAGGTGAGGGTTGATATGTGGGTAGAGGTGTTTGATAGGTAAGGGGAGACTTAGGGCCCTAGGCTACCATCACGGCACCTACTTCCTTTTTCTTCGAGATACCTCCTAACTGTAAGGCTTTGTTGGTGGCTTGTAGCGCCACAAAATCGGTCACCATACCGCTCTTGATTTCTTCTTCTATCCTTTCTCCCAACTTGATAATGTCTGATAACTTGTGATTTTCTATAACCATCAATCTTTCATAATACTGTGGATCTTGGGCTCTCGCGAAGAACTTGTTCATTTTATCACCTTCGCAGCCTCGGATCCCTAGCGATTAGCATACTCACAGAAGACTTTGTTGGCTTCTTCTTGAGATTATGGATATAGAAAATGCCTGGCACATTTTCTATGTTGAACCTGAATCTATTCATGAAATCGGATGACATGCTTACCTAGATCGCCCACTTCTTCGGATTCTGGCTAATGTACCAGGATAAGTCATCCCCTGTAAGACTTCGCATAAACAACTTCATGCAGATTTGCTCATTCTTGCCCACTCTTACAAGCTTGTCACAATAGGTTCTCAAATGCACCTTAGGATCACTAGTGCCATCGAATATTTCAAACGTAGGAGGTTTGTAACTCTCCGACAGCTCCACATCAGGAAAGATACACAAGTCTTCATAATTCAAACCTTCAACATATTTCCTACCCTCATCACTCTGGACCCTTCCTGTCAATTTCTTTAGCTCATCCGCTATGGTTTGGATAAGCAAGTCCTTTTCGGTTGGTTTGGGTATGTATAGGGTATATTGCGGGGTATATGGTAAGGTATCCACGTATATTGAGTTGCTTGGTGTGTTCCTCGGACTTGGGTGTATGGGTGATCATTGACTGAGGTTTGAGGAAGATCGGGGGTAAGTTGTGGTGCGTTTTGGGGGGTATGATAAGTGGAAGTTTGCAAATACTGGGTTGGATAATAGTGATGCTGTTGAGGGGTTTATACTGTTGGGGGTTAAGGTTTTGAGGAGGTGCGGGGTTGTGATATTGGTGTGTCGCAGGAGGATTTTATGGAACTATAGGTGGCGGATTTTGGGCTTGTGTGTTTTGGGGTGGTGTTTGATTCTAGGTGGTGGTGTTCTGATGGTTGACGTCAGGAACATTTAGAGTAGGGAAGAGATTTGCGAGATTTTAGACCTACTCAAGCTCACCTTGTAGCTCTAAGATTTTCTGTTCCAACCGTAAGACCAACTCATTTTGTCCTGGCATACTCCTTCCGTCTGAGGTTTTAACATTTTCTGCCATTGTAGCATTGTCCTTTCGATTAGCACTTAGATCATCCATCTTTTCTTTGCCTTTGTCTTTGCTAGGTGGAGGAGGAGGTGGAGGACCTCTGGATCTGGTGTGGTGTTGATGATGCCAGAATGCCCAAACCAACCTTTGGGAATGGGAATAATCAAAAGAAGGAAAGATAAAAGGTAACCAAGTCAGTAAGACGCAATAAAAGAGTATTTGCGATATTTAAGCAAGTATCACGTAAGGTCATATAATAATTCGTGTCCTAATTTGGGGACCTCATTGTGCCCGAGGTAGGTCTAAGCGACATATAGACTTGGAGAAAATTCATGCCAACATTGCCACATTTCATTAATGCGAAAATAAATCAAATCAACTTTTACTAATCGAAATAATAGTATGGAGTCACTAATGGCACAAAGCCTTATTACATTGACAGCTAACGAAATCAAATCTAGAAAGCAATAAAGAATCATTATCTCCTAGTATATCTTGTCCCAGAAGGACCTTCTCCATGTTTGGCTCTTTTGACTCCATCAATCACACTTTCTAGGCCGCGCATGTCGAGTAGCAAGTAAGCCATTGCTAGCTTCCCTCCTTTATCATAGTATATGCCTTGACAATCCCAAAACCTCTTTCTCATCTTCCCCTCTAGTTCCATCAATCCTTGCTCTAGGTGTTCTAACCTTTCTATCGACTTATTTACAATTTCCTTCCATTCTTTGATTGCTTCCATATCCACCTTATGTTACTTCAGATGCTTAGCTTCAGATTCGAACACTCTTTTGCATAGCCTCTTGTACTTTACTTGTGCCTCAACCACTTCATCTATGATTCCATATTTCAGATTGACCCCCGATTTGACGTCCCTGGTTATGTCGTACTTCAACCATGAGAGATAGTAGTACATATGACCGGTGTAATACCTGTCTGGTTCAATAGTATCTCTATCCACGATGATTTTTTGGTTCTACATGTGCTGGGCTTCAAACTTGAATGGGATAGCATCTCCTTTGAAATATGCTTTATACTGAACCATGTTGGAAATCTGAGGTTTGACTTGCTTCCTCCTAGCTTGCCTCATTACTCTTATAAGAGCGTAAGGGTAGATGCCTCACAACCCGATCAGTACCAAGTGAGTGGTTCCTTTGGACCTTATGATGAACTCACTACTAGGGAACCACTAGAACATCCAATGCACTTGCTCGTCTGTCAGATTACTGAAGAAAGCACTCAGCCTATAGCATTCCCAGGCTTTGCAAACCTGTCCGAAGTAAATTTCATCTTCTTTGGATGATGACTGGGTATATAGTCATTCAGCGGCCTACGCATGAGCTCCTGGCGATAATTTCCCCTCTAAAAGTGTTCCAGCAGCCAAACCTGTAGCAGGAGATTGCAACCCTTGAAATATCCAAACCCATGCTTGCACTGATCCAGAGCACAGTACATCTGGGTTAAGATCATAGGGATGATGTTGTATTTCTGCCCCTCGATACCCTCTATCACGGTCCTGGCGACTATGGGTAAGCGAGTGTGAATTCTCCCTCCTTGCATCGGAAAGATCAACAAACCCAAGAAGTAGACTATGAAGACGTAAACCTGGCAGTGTACCCATACCAAAGAGGTAATGGATAGCTCCTCGTGATGCAAGCGATATAACCCTAGCATTTTCAAAAAATCACGTGGGGTGCAATTTTCTCGCACAAGTAGACCCTAACTATCCCACGTTAACTTGGTGAAGGCCCATATTTCTTCTACAAGAGGAGTCATTTCTATATTGCCAAATCGGAAAATAGCTCTCTTTTCATCCCAGAACATAGTGGATGCCTCAATTAATTCCTTGTTGGGTCGAATATTCAGCAAAGATGGCAGTTGCCCAACACTCTTCTCACATGGCTTCTGTCACTTGATGCAAGGTCATTCCACCAGTCAATTAGCAGAGGCTGGATATTTTGGACCATACAAACCTAGGGATTTCAAGCTTCATTTTCTGCAAACAAATAAATATTATCCCTTCCCTCCTCCAAATTTGACTATTTACGCAATAATGGTCCACATGTTGGCATGTGTTTTTCCAAGTAATGAACATAATATGATGGTGTCCTTTGAGATTATGGAAATCCCTTTGGAATTTGGACAAGGTTTATCTAAACGGGTTGATGCGTCAATGACGTCTCAATCCATACTAGGTTTAGCATAATACATGTTCATTTCAAATCAGAGTGTGATTTCTAGAAGGGTCTAGACTGGTACTCTCAAGTGGACTACTTGAGAGGTAAAGGTACGGGACCGTCGACTATACCGTTGATCGACTAGTTTATCGCTAATAAGCCTTTCTGGTTTAGAAGGGTATTTTTAGAAAAGCGTGGACACTCATCAAGCACCGCTATGTTGATAATAAGCACGAGTGGAGTATGATGTTGAAAGCATGCTTTTTGCAAAAATAGTAACATGTTGCCAAATATTTGCATGATGAAAATACGTAAAACAGTAAATAATATGACAAAGATGAACAGGAGAAAGAAAAGAAAAAGGAAAGACAAAAGAGAGAAGTTAGATTAACTCATGAAAATGTGCAAGAACGTAATTAAATGAAGCAAATAGGGAGATAAGGACGGGAGAGACATGATATAGCAGTATTAAACAAGATAAAGGAAATATGGAAGGTTAAGAAAATAAGTGAAATAGGGAGGGGATGTAGATGTCATCAAATATTCCGTTAATCCACGTAAGCGAAGCTTCATCATGGTAAGAGCCTAAGTATATCCCCAGCAGAGTCGTCATGCTATTGCGCCCCGTTATCTCGCGAAAGTAGGTTTTGACGTGTAACAACTCTTTTACATGGGTACTAAAATAGAATAGTCGCCACCTAATAATTTTTAAGGTGCGTTAGGAAACCTATTCACAAATAACTCTATTTTAACTAGTCCGCGTCACCAAAAATCGGGTAAGGGCTCAAATTACCTCAAAGAGAAGATTCTAGGAACTCTTCGAGGTCCACACCTATGGGTCCCGGCCAAAATTAATGCTATATGGGATTATTGGATTATAATTGTCCTATGTGATCACATAAGTTAATGAAAGATGGGGAATTCAAATAATTTACTACGATATAAAACAAGTGTAAAGAGGATTGCACGTACAAAGGAATTAAACTATACATTAATAGATGATTAGTACAAGTCTTTTGAAGATTAAAAAGTATAACCTAATTTGCTCTAAGTCCAAGGAATTAAATATGCTAGTAACAGACATAATTGTTTAGCCTAAAGGATCGCCCCGTGTAATATAAATAATACCTCGCAGCTTCCTTAGGGTAGGGGTTGCTCGTATTATTCAGCTGGCACAGACTATCATCTCCTGATACCTAATTACTATGTTAAAGTTTTTTACCTAAAGTGCTCTAGTTCAATTCTAAACTGTATCCTACGAGTGTACTACCCGTCTCATGCCTATGATCCACGAAGCTTTGGACCTACTATTTGGGTGGTTCTAGATTTTACTTAGGGTGTTCAAAATGATAAAACTAGGCGCACATTCAAAAACAAGTAGGACATCACATAATAGCAATGAATGGCTCAAGTTGGCCTCCACACATAAGCAACAAAGGCACGCGAACAGATTTCAGATTCTGTAGTATGCAGTTTTAGAATCGAGATGTATTAGAGTCGTTTAAAATGTATATGCATGGCTTCTATGTGATCAACGGTTTAAGAACATCTCATGGGCAGTGCTGCTATTCAGATTATCGAAATTACATATTACAAGTGTTCTAAAAAAAGCCTATAGACATAATCTCTAAGTGATTTGCACCTGGGGCAGTGAAGCCATTGGAAAATTCAGAATTACTCGTTTTTTATCCTATTGACATGCTTTCTAAGCGAGTAGCAGTATCCTATGGGCAGATTCTCTAATAGTTGGTATTTGAACACGGATTCGTTATGCTTATTCCTATAGGCAGGTTGTCTAGGCGGTCAATGTGATAAGAACAGCAAAACAACCAATTAATTAATCAATTAAGGCCCTATAGACATGATATCTAGATAAGTATCAGTGGAAACATATCGTAATTATTTAACACGATCCTATAGGCATGGTATCTAATAATCACACTGCAATTGCACAAGTTGAGCAAATAATCAATGATGTTTGATTCCAATAGGCATGCTATCTAATAATGAATAGAAGTAAGAATGTGAACAAGTGAAACACATAGGTTCTTATAGGCATGTTTCTTATAGTGTGCGGGAATAATACATGTAAAGCGAGTTAAGTGCTTAAGTTCCTATAGGCATGATTAGAATAGTAGAGTGAGTGATAGTTAGAGAGCAATTAAGCTTTTAGGGGAAACCGAGAAGGGGGTTTATATAGTGATAGATTAGGACAAACAAACAAGGAAAACAATCAATTAAACCTAAATAAGGAAATAAAAGATAACATGCAATCCCTAACAGAGCTAGTAAAGGAGTGAAAGAAATTCCAAACCCTAGTTTAGTCCAACAGTCATGAATCGGACCGAAAATGCAATAATCGTTCATTGTAGAGTGTATATAGATGAAACATCGCTCAGATCTTCACAAAATTGTAGCCAGTCAGGCCCGATTTGAAACGCATTACTTATCAAAGTTAGGCAAATACTAAGTAACACCATAAACGCGTGAGTAGTAGCGGAATAAGGCAATCAAGTCACGAAAGGATTCCATAGTGTGGCCAGATTTGGGGAGAATTTGGGGGTTAGGCGGCTAGGGTTTGTGAAGAGAGGAAGGGAGTAGAGAGAACACAAAGGCGGTTGAACGGGGAAAATGGGTCTCTAGGGTTAGGGGTGAAAGATATAAGGAGAATGGGGGGTTTATTATGGGTCATTTATCATTTAAGATCAACGGCCAGGATCGAAGGGGAAGCGGGGATGGGGGATTATTTAATAGGTCCCGACCGGGTTAAGTTAAAGAGGCATTTGGTTTGGGCTGCTGAGAGGTAAAATGAGATGGGCTAGGTGTTTGGGCTTGATGTTTGGTCCGAAATTGATTCAAAATTGGGCTAGAAATTAAATACATGAAATTCATAAAAAATAAATCACAAAAAATGACTTATTATTTATTCAGTAAAATTCTTGAAACTAATAGCTTAACATTATAAAGTTTAAAAAATTCTATTTTAACTTAAATAATATAATAAGAGCAATTATTTATAGAATGTAGGCTATTATTGTAACTACAACAACAACAATAACAATCCAGTATAATCCCACTAGTGGGGTCTGGGGAGGGTAGTGTGTACGCAGACCTTACCCCTACCATGAGGTAGATAGGCTGTTTCCAATAGACCCTCGGCATCTTTCCCTCCAAGAACTCCCCACATTGCTCTTCGGGTGACTCGAACTCACAACCTCTTGGTTGGAAATGGAGGTTGCTTACCATCAGAGCAACCCCTCTTGTCATAACTAGTGTAGTTTAAATAGATAAAATGCAAATATAATTATGAAAAAATACGATGAAATATCATAAAATGCATGTGGATATAAAATTATAAATTTGGATAATTAAATCACCCTAAAAATAATTTAAAGGGATGATTAATAAATATTTTAACAAATTAAATGCAGAAAAATTAATTTTAAGACTTTAAAAATTATAGAAAATACTTATATGACCCTTGTAAATTAGGTAATGATGCAAAATAATATTTTGAAAGTATATGAAATACTCAATAGAATATAAGGGCAAAATTAGGTATCAACAGCTACGTGCGAGAAAGTTGAAAACAAATATGTGGATGGTGGGGAAATACTATTAAATTATTTTTTTTTTGCGTTCATAACAATTTATGTCTTAATTCAATACTTTTAAACAAACAAAAACGGCACGGTCTCTTTTACGTACTGTTAATTTTTTAACAATCTTATTCCTGATTAAAATAATGTTAAATGCTTAATTTGTTTAATTATTTGATCTTATTTTTAAAATTTTACTATTATGTATTTATTTCATTCATAACAATTTGTTATACTTTACACAAAAATCCGGCAACGTCTCTTTTGTACTGCCAACTAATTAATTTATGATACATATCTAATTTTTGATTCATATCTACTTTTTGATTCTTATCTAATAATACATTTATTATACACCTAATAATTGATTAAAATTTGATCCATAATTGAGTACTCTAACTAGGGTAATTAATGAGGACATGTAATTATTATTCTACACTAAAGAATACTAAAGAGCACTAAAGGCACACTACTCTAAATGGCCATAAATAACATCAACTAACATAAATTAAAATTTATTACCAGTCTACTACGAGGCACTACATAACACTAAAGGGCACTAAATAATACTAAAGTCACATATTATTGTTGTACAGCTATAAAAACAGTAAACATATAACCCTAATTATTCAATAAAGGAACAATATACATTTTTCATAAATATTTGCACAGAAATAAACTAATCCGGATAAAAAATAAAAAAAATTAACAAAATAATCACAAAAGCACACAATACAGTAATAAAAACTAATTACTCAATTATATATATGACTTATACTAAAAGTGTGATTCAGAATAGCTTTTTTTCGATTTTTTTAATGGAGAAACAATGAAGATTTGACCACTGAATCGGGCAATAAACGAGTTCAACTAGACGGCAAAGCCTTGGATCGAGTGTTAGATCGATAAAATAATCATGGGATAAGATTTCGGGGAAGGGGTGGGCTGCGATGGAGCTTTTAGCTTTTAAAATTGGGGGTGGGAGGGTTCTGTGGGCAAGGTCCAAATATACCCCCGTACTTTCGAAAATGGTCTAAGAATACCTCTCGTTATACTATTGTGTTATCTATACCCTACAGTCATACTTTGGGTTCAAATATACCCCCATTTAAACGGAGGGACACGTGTCATCGTCCTTTTGGCCAATTCTAAATATCTCTTAATTAATTAAAAAGACTCATTACCCATACCCGAAAAGCAATTTTCTAAAGCAATATTTTTTTTGTAAAAACTGGAAAAAATTAGAATTTTTTTTACTAAAAACTAAAAAAAATGAATTTTGTTTTCTAGTGTTTACAAAAAAACTACTTTAAAAAAAACTGAAAAATATTTTCTAAAACAATATTTTTGTAAAAACTGAAAAGTAATTTTCTAAAGCAATTAAAATCTGGAAAAAACTGAATTTTTGTTTAACTAAAAACTGAAAAAAAAAAAGAAAATATTTGTTTTTTCAGTTTTTACAAAAACATTGCTTTAGAAAATTGCTTTTCAGTTTTTCTTTTTAGTTTTGACAAAAACAATTGCTTTAGAAATTATTTTTCAGTTTTTTTAAAGCCATATTTTTCTAAAAACTGGAAAAAATATTTTCGATTTTTTAAGTTTTTAGTAAAAAAATATTCAGTTTTTTCAGTTTTTACAAAAACATTGCTTTAGAAAATTGCTTTTTAGTTTTTTTTTTCTAGTTTTTACAAAAATATTGTTTTAGAAAATATTTTTCAGTTTTTTTTAAAGCAATTTTTTTTGTAAAAACTGGAAAAAAAATATTTTCGTTTTTTCAGTTTTTAGTAAAAATAATTTAGTTTTTTTTTAAGTTTTTACAAAAAAGTGCTTTAGAAAATTACTTTTTGGGTATAGGTAATGAGTCTTTTTAATTAATTAGGAGATATTTAGAATTGGCCAACATGACGATGACACGTGTCTCTCCGTTTAAATGAGGGGTATATTGGAACCCAAAGTATTGCTGTAGGGGTATAAATAACCCAATAATATAACGAGGGGTATTCTTAGACCATTTTCGAAAGTACATGAGTATATTTGATCCTTTTCCATTTTTTAAATGGGTATAGCGCATGTATTAGATGCGTTGTAGGTTACTGTCTTTTCAAATTCAAGTATAGCGTATCTAATATATGCGCTATACCAAGAGTTTGACCGCCTTTCCAAAATTGTGCATAGCGCATTTAATTCATGCGGTGTACTTTAATGGGTGGCTATAGCATATGAATTACATGCCCTATATATAAAAATGTTCCCTTCTTTCACCTATTTTGATATTTTGAATCCAAAATACCAATATTTTGGTTCCTGACTCCTACGTAGCCTCCATTACCTGCCAGATTAGTGCTGTGCCACTGTTGGATTGTGTAATCGGACAGTGAATGTATACTTCAACGACGTCATCTTATCCCTGACTCATAGCTACCTTCCTTAACTGAACACAAATTCTACTTCTATTTCAAAAAAAAAATACAAATACTGAACGGTCTTTGGCAGCACAAAACTATTATTCAACGTGTTAAAATTCACCATCCCTTTTTATTGATACTTTCAAGTTTTTCTTACATCTTACATCTAGGATTTCGAGGTTCCTTCAGTTTTTCTTTCAATAGCTTCTAGCTCTCATAGAGGCGGTGATTTCTACGGTGTTGCTTCCTACAGATCCAGGTATATACCAAAATAAGAAAAAAATTATCATCTTCTAAAACTACAATTCATTACGGTCTAATTGCTTAAACGATTTGAATTGTGATAGAGAAGTGTTCTGTAACAAAAAAATTACCAAAAGCATAACCTAATTAGGAGAATATTAACATAAATACACTTTTTTGCATTTTTTGGGTTTATTTTTGAGAAATTGAGTTGTTTTCTTTTATTTTTTTTAATTGATCAGAGATGGATTGAGCACGAGGGTGGTAGGCGGTTCAGATGAAATACAATTGCGTATTTATCCGATGCACGGGGACCTACATGACGAGATTACAGGTCTCCGCAAACAAGTAAAATAGCTCAAAATGTATGTTTGCCTATCACCTTGTCTTTGGCTTTGAATTTTGTTTTGTATTTGTGATGACCGATAGGTCATTTTGAGTATTAGCCCTTAATTCTGTGTTTCGAGACCTCCGATAGCTTTGTTTGATATTTCTTGGTTTGCGTGTGTGGTTCATGTCACAATTTGAAAAGCTTTTATGAGAAAATTTAAAGAAAATATGATTTTTGGCTTTAAAAACAACTTGAGTTGACCACGGTCAACATTTTGTGAAAACGACCTCGGATCGATGTTTTGACGATTTTGGTAGGTTCGTATCGTGATTTTGGACTTGAGCTTATGTCCAGAATCGAAATTGGAGGTCCTTAAATTGATTTGACTCATATTGCCGAAAACTTAGCATTTTGAAAGTTTGAGAATTTACTAAGTTTGACCGTAAGTTGACTTCTTAGCTAATGGGTTCGGATTTTGATGTTGAAACTTGGAATAGGTCTGTATCGCTATTTGAAACTTGTTTGCAAAATTTGGTGCAGTTCGGAATTGATTTGACATGATTCGGACGCTTAAATATGATTCTAGTTGTTCTTGAGTTTACTTTGAAATTTCATTTGTTTTGAGGGTTGATTTGTTGATTTAGATGTTATTTTGGTTGATTGCGCGAGCAAGTTCGTATGATATTATTACATTTGTGTGCATGTTTGGTTTGGAGCCCGAGGGGCTCAGGTGAGTTTCAGACGTGTTTTGGATGAGTTTTGCTAATGTGAAGATAGCTGGTGCACTTTAGTTGCTGGTATTCTGATGCAGATCTCGCATTTGCGAGGTCTGGCGAGCCTCGCTTTTGCGAACAAGAGTTCGCATTTGCGAGCATGGGCTGGACTCGGTAATGTTGTATTTGCGAACTATCAGAGGTCGCATTTGCGAGCTCAAAGTCGCATTTGCGACTCAGTGTACTCTTGAGTCTGCTTCGCACTTGCGAAGTTCCTGACCGCATTTGCGATGGTGGTGTCTTCGCAATTGCGATCTTTTTGTCACATTTGCGACTTTTGCTCTTTTGTGACAAGGTTCGCATTTGCGACCCTTGTCTCGCATTTGCGGTGTTCGCAATTGCTAACATGACTTCGCAATTGTGACACCTGCAGTTTGGTAAAAGAGAGAAAAATAGGACTTAGCTCATTTCACACCATTTCTCAAACCTAAACACTCTAGAGGCGATTTTTCAAGAGACTTTTCTTCCCAAATTCATTGGTAAGTGACTTTAATCCATTTCTTTTCAATTACCCATTACATTTAATGAGATTTCGACATTAAATTTAGGATTTCCAAGGTAGAAATTAGGGATTTGGGTAGAATTGAGAGTTTTGTAAAATTGAGATTTAGACCTGTGATTGAGGTCAGATATCGAAACTAATCACATAACCGGGCTCGGAGGTGAATAAGTAATCGGGTTTTGGTCTGAACCTTGGGTTTTGACCAAATGGGCCCCGAGGTTGACTTTAGTTAACTTTTTCAAAAATGATCAAAATTGAACCTATTTCGTATGTGGGTAGTTTCTAAAGTTTATTTTGAGTCATTTGGTTAATAATTTACTAGATTTGATTGGTTCGGAGGTTTGTTCAAAAGGCAAGGTCGTGGTTGATTGATTGCTTGAGTTACGGAGTGAGAAAAGTGTTGGGTCTAACCTTGATTTGAGGGAATTAGGAAGTCTTGAACTACATGTTATGTGAATTATGTGGGAAACGGCGTATATGCGAGATGACGAGTGTATATACGCTGTTATGATATTTGCTTCCATGTTTTCGTTATTTCATAATATATCTTGTTTCACGCCTTAATTGCTACATGCTTTATTGACTTCTATGCCATAGTTGTTACTTGTCATTTAGTTATTCTTGTATCAAAATGTCCATCCCTTCCATGACTCCATGCTTATTTGCTGCTTGCTTTACTTGCATATCTAAAATGTCATATGTCTTACTTGCTTTATAGTTTTGTAGTGTTTGTTGCTTTCTATAATGTGGTTACACTTGTATGAGTTGTCTAATTTATAGATACCGATGAGTTGGTAATGTTGAGACATTCGAGTTGTTAGAGATTCTTTGACGTGATTCTTTATTGCTTCGTACATTTACTCTCTTGATGTATAAATTTTTGTAAATTTTGATTGTTGAATTGCTATTGTTGATTGAAATTGCTTGGGGAGCGGGTTGCACGCTGCAACGGTAATTGAAAGGTAATGAATTAAAATGGCGGAATAAGGACGAATTGTGAAATTGACAGATGATGATATGGTGGGATCGGATTGCGCGCCGCAACGGATTGTATATGTTATAATTGTTTGTGACTGATGGATTTGCCTCGGTATTTTGAGATGAGTTTATGAGATTTGTTATTCTGGGCTCTCTGGTAGTTGGATTTCGAGTTCGTTTTTATGAGTTAAACTGCTTTACTTTTATTTTTTGTCTTTCCTATTATTATTATTATTATTATTATTATTATTATTATTATCATCATCATCATCATCATTGCATACATGTTATTGTAAGTGACCCTCCTTAGCCTCGTCACTACTTCGTCGAGGTTAGACTCGGCATTTACAGAGTACATGGGGTCGGTTGTACTCATACTACACTCTGCACTTCTTGTGCAGATACCGGAGTTGGTCCCAGCGGCGCTAAGTGAGATTGCTCGGATCTAGCTATCAGTGAAGACTTGAGGTATAGCTGCACGGCGTCCGTAGCCCTGAAATCCCCTTCTTTTTCATCTTAGCTGTTTATTTTGATTCAGACAGTTATATTTTATTCAGACCATTATCTGTAGTACTCTAGATGCTCATGTATTTGTGACACCAATTTCTTGGATTGTATTTGGATTATGTCGTTTATTAGTTTATCACCTTATTTCAGACTATTGAGTTTTATTGTTGTTATTTGATTTGAATTGTTAACAATGGTTAATAAATATAGCTAGCATTGGCCTGCCTAGCAAGTGAAATGTTAGGCGTCATCACGGTCCCGAAGGTGGGAATTTCGAATCGTGATAGTATTTTTCTTGGAGTATATCTTTTCATAACCTGTGGCGTCTTTAAGATATATGTACACGTCAAATTTGGTGATGTGTTATGTCATGGTGAGTATATCAATTTTAAATAAGGTGATGCGTTGTGTTGGGACACTAATAGCAATATTTCTTAGAAAACCACTTTGAAACTTGTTAGGCATAGAGGCATGTAAATACGCTTCTTGAAGATAGTTGAAGACTCTCCCATGAACAAACGAAAGTATACTGACAGTACTATTTCGGCATTCAGCTAAACCAAACAAGGTTGTATTCAAGAATGTTACTCTCTATCCTTTAATTTAAAATTTCACCTTGGTAATAGAAACATCGATATAATGTGTTATCTTTATTTTGTCGTACCGTATTGGATAAAGAAATTTTTTAATTAACCCAAAGGTTGTCGCCTAGTGATCAACAAGGTGGATGCAAATGTTGGATACCGGGGTTCTAATCCATCATAAACAGAAAACCTTAAGGTAATTTATTCTCATCTGCCTAAGCCTTGGTGGATAGAGTCATCCGATACTTGTACCGTTTGAAGGTAGCAGGTACTCGATGGAATAGTTGAGGTGAACACAAGTTGGTCCAAACACCAATATTATGAAAAAGATTTTAATTCACTCTTTGGCTTTACATTTTCATTGGAAAAGATATTTTGGTGCTCCCTCCCCCGAGATATACTCTGCATAATAGCATATTGTATAGGAACTTCTTGTTGGATGGAATCAATTGTTAGATTAAAAAAACATGAAGTTTGACGGTGTATGGAGCAAGCACTGATTTATTCCTAGTCACCGGTCTTGAAGAAAGGTTATGTTTCACAATAAAATTTAAACGACTTTAAAGCCTATGTTGCGTGGACTCTTAATTTTAGTCATCGCATATGTATCGAGATGACACTAGTATTGGTACGGATGTGGGATTCGTACTGGGTATGGTCAATCGAGATCGGGTATTTGTACCATAATCCATAGACAAATATGAGGAAAAATAAAAAATGAAAGAGTGAATTTTAGTTACTGCTTGCTAGTGCGTACAACTTGAGAAATTCCCAAAATGAAATATTGAATTATTGGCAGCACTCCACAACCTATAAACTTTTCACATAATATTTCTCATAATTTAGGATATTTTTATAGATATATTTTTAGAATTTTGAATTATTTTTAGCCGAATCCCCGCGCCCGTATCCATATCTAGCTCCATACCCCCAAATTTTAAAATTTAAATTATCAAGGATCCTGGCTCTAGATCTGCACCCGAATCGGATACCCGTACCCCAGTCCGAGCAATATAGTTTGAAGCCCATGATTCCTTGTTTCACTGGTTTGTTATGTCTCTACCTCCATTTTTGGTATGGGCCTATATTGATGCTCTATCACGATGACATACTTCAACTGGTCTTTGAGGTAGATGCTAAAGAGACATGACTGCTTATATATAGGTTGTTAATTCGTCCTAGTAAAATCTAAAAATGGTGGATCAATGTCATGTTATCCATATAGTTCATTCACGACGGGCTCAAAGAGAGGTTATCATTCCTGTATCCTGTTTGTACACCAACAACAATAATAATCCAATAAAATTTTACTAGTGGGTCTTGGGGGTAATATGTACACAAACCTTACCCCTACCCCGGAGGAGTAAAGAGGTTGTTTCCGATAGACCTTCGGCTCAAGAAGACGAAAAGAGACAATAAATCAGTAACAGCAACATAAGCCAGAAAGAAAATACCGGCATCATAAGAACCGGAAAATAGATGGAAAGGCAATAACAATAACTATTAATAATGGCATGGTGTCACGACCCCAAAACCGGTAGTACAAGTCATAAGATATACTGAGTTCACTAGAAAATCTGTAAGTACAATTGTTCCGGAATAGAAATAAACTGTACAAAAATAATATCCGAAGGCGACTCCGAGGCCTGCGAATGCGACGGTCGGTATACCTTGAAGTCTCCACAGATATATCTGATCCGCTATCTAACAATCAACAGACTCTAAAGTACCTGGATCTGCATAAAAATATGCAAAAATGTAGTATGAGTACACTACGGTCGGTACCCAGTAAGTATCAAGACTAACCTTGGTGGAGTAGTGACGAGGTACAAATCAAGACACTTACTAGACAAAGTAACTTGTGCAGTATAGAAGTATAAAACTAATAATGAAAAGCTGAAATCAGTAAATGACAACAAGAACCAACAAGTGATATAAACAATAAAGCAATAAGAACACCGTGAAGTATCATTAAAACCAAATAAGGAACACAAAGGACAATCAATTAGTCAAGCCGAACTAACACAAGTTTCACAACGAAATCACTCCGTGATGCTTCATCTCATAGTCACAAGTCACGGGTCTCAACCCACCATCATATACTCACGGCACCTCGTGTCCACATCTCGCATCACAACCGCACGGACAACTCACGTGCCAAAATCTCAATCCACCCGGCATGATCACAGGCTCACATTCACAATCCGCCCGGCATGGTCACAGGCTCACAATCACAATCCGTCCGGCACGATCTCAGGCTCACATTCACAATCCGCCCGTCATGATTACATGCTCACAATCACAATATGCCCGGCATGGTCACATGCTCACAATCACAATCCGCCCTGCATAGTCACAAGCTCAATATCTACATGGAACAGATAATACAAGAACACATGGGCATAATCAATAAATGTCAAGTTTCATGCTCCTGAGCTAGCATGCTACGGTATATGCTTGTGCGAGTGTGCTACTGTAGCCCAAGTCAACAAGTAATATCAAAGACATCGAATAGCTCATCGAACAACAAAGCAAGTCACGTTAGGTGTATGACAAACACAAGGAAAAGCACACCATCACACGAAAATCACCAACACAATGTCTCCAAACCATCACACATCGTCCCTGACATTGCCACCCGTATCACTCCGCCCTGACATTATCATTAGCCACCATTATCTCTCTTATAACCACCCGTATCACTCCATATAATAGTCACCCTTTCGCTCCGCCCGGACAATAACACAATAGCCACCCGTATCACTCCGTACATTAATCAACAGTGAGATGCCATCCTTATGCGCCGCATTACAACATCGGTGAAATGCCACCCTTATACTCCGCATAACAACAACCAAACCACACAACAATTCACATGTGCTATCATCATAACAACACAACATATCAACTCGTATCACAAGTGCCCGTAGGCCACAAACTTTCCAAAGATTCAACGATATCAATATTTTTACCATAAATAGCCCATGGCTCAACACACCGTATATAGAATCTCAATAACAACAAAATGAACGGAAAAGTAACACAACAAAAAACAATACCCCCTTTAAATATAACTTCAATTAGAATAAATTAATGACTCTCGATAACTTCAATTCCAATTAATTATTTAAGGATAACCTCGATAGTGAAAGTACTTCCATGAAATGGTAAACTTTGGACTCTAGTGTATGAGTTAGGCTAACAATGAAGGAGATGGCATGAACTAGTACCACGTCTAAATGCATGAGAACAACCCGGCAACAAAGGGATATAACGTGACAATAATTTCAACTAAGAGTAGCTCCATAATAAAAGAAATCACATAATGATAAAAGTGATAGCAACTCCAAATAAAGCATATAAGAGCAAACTCGACAAGTAAAGAATGTGACATGTAACGGCAACTTCAAATAAAGCATGTGATAGTAAACATGACGAATAAAAGATATAACATGTGCTAACAATTCCAAATAAGTACATAAAACATGCCTAAGAGTCTAGACCAGTCAATTTCTACATATAAGCCCGAGTACTTACTCGTCACCTCGCGCACACGGCTTTCACATGATACAAATAGTACAAACGACTCAAATCCTAAGGGGTAGTTCCCCCACACAAAGTTAGGTAAGATACTTACCTCAAAGATGCTAGACCGATACTCTAAAATGACATTCTCATGTGAAACAACCTCCGGACGGCTCAAATCTAACCAAAATAACTTAATATTATAAATAAAAACATAAAGCTTCGATCTTTAATGAAAACTAAAAAGTCAACCCCGGGCCCGTACCTCAGAACCCGATAAAATTCACAAAATTCAAACACCCATTCCGATACGATTCCAACCATACTAAATTTATCCAATTCCGACATCAATTCGTCCTTCAAATCATCATTTTACATTTTAAAAAGTTTTCACAAAATTCTCATTTTCTCCCAACTCAAACCACTAATTTAATGATAAAACAAGGATGGAATCATGAAATAAAATCAAATCCGGATAAAGAATACTTACCCCAATCCAACACGTGAAGAACCCCTCAAATATCACTCAAATCCGAGGTCTACAACTCAAGATATGATAAAAATGGCCAAACCCTCGAAATAGAGTACTTTTATATTCTGCCCAGATCTTACACATCGCGATCACAGAACATTCCTTGCGATCGCGAAGAACAAAATAAAGGCTGCCAAAAATAACCTTACGTGAATGCGCAAACACAGCCGTGAATGCGACTCACAGCGACCTTTGCTTATGCGATCGCGAACCAAGTTGTGTGAATGCAAAGAACAATAAACCTGGCCTCCCCAGCATAGTCGCCCACTACGCGATCACATAACACCTACCGCGAATGCGATGAAGCAACCTACATAAGCATGCGATCGCGGACCATTCTTTGCGAACGCGAAGAAGGAAAAACGGTCAGTCACAAAACAGCCTACGTGATCGCGACTGGCACTTCGCGATCGCGAATAAGGACATCAGACACCAGAATTTAGCAGTCCAAAACATGGAGAAATGGCCCGTAGCCCATCCGAAATACACCCGGGGCCCCCGGGACCCCGTCGAAACATACCAACAAGTTCAATAACATAACGCGGACCTGCTCGAGGCCTCAAATCAAATCAATCAACATCAAAACTACGAATCGCGCCTCAAATCGAGCTTAATTAACTTATGAACTTTCAACTTCTACAACTCGCGCTGAATCATATCAAATAAACCCGTTGTGAGAAGGCACGAGAGAAAATATATTATTGATATTGGATGAACAATACAATACAAGAGGTCCTTATTTATAGCTATACTATACAAGGACATACTACTCTTCTACCAATATGGGACAATACTACACTATATACATGCTGTAAACTAACACTCCCCCTCAAGCAGGTGCATACAAATCATATGTACCGAGCTTGTTACATATATAACCAATACGAGGACCAGTGAGGGAGACTTGGTGAAAATATCTGCAAGTTGATCATTCGACCTCACAAACTTTGTAGCAATCTCTCCTGAAAGTATCTTTTCTCTGACGAAGTGACAATCAATCTCAATGTGTTTAGTTCTCTCATGGAACACCGGATTTGATGCAATATGAAGGGCAGCTTGATTATCGCACACAAGTTCCATCCGACTGATTTCACCAAATTTCAACTCCTTGAGCAATTGTTTGGTCCAGACTAGCTCACATGTTGCCATAGCCATTGCTCGATATTCTGCTTCTGCACTAGACCGAGCAACTACATTCTGTTTCTTGCTCTTCTAGGACACCAAATTTCCTCCTACTAAAACACAATATCCAGACGTAGAACGTCTATCAGAAGGTGATCCTGCCCAATCAGCATCTGAGTATCCAATGATCTGCTCATGACCTCGATCCTCAAAGAGTAACCCTTTGCCTGGAGCCGATTTTATATATCAAATAATGCAGACAACTGCATCCCAATGAATATCACATGGAGAATTCATAAACTGACTTAC
>AWOL01S0049345.1:4153-21005 GCA_000715115.1 Nicotiana otophora | reverse complement strand
CTGCGAGTTCTAAGTCATGTGTTGGATAGTTCTTTTCATGATTCTTTAGTTGCCTAGAAGAATAAGCTATCACCTTCCCATGTTGTATTAATACAAACCCAAGCCCGATCCTTGAAGCATCACAATATACAAAAAATCAATATATAACCTCTGGTAGGGTCAACACCGGTGTCGTAGTCAATATTGCTTTCACCTCTTGGAAACTCTTTTCACAAGCATCTGACCATTGGAACTTAATTGCCTTCTGCGCTAATTTAGTCAATGGAGAGGAAAGAGTAGAAAACCCCTCCACAAACTTTCTGTAATATCCAGCTAAGCCTAAGAAACTGCGTATCATCGTAGGAGTTGTAGGCCTTGGCCAATTATTCACAACTGCAATTTTCTGAGGATCAACCTTAATTTCTTCACTAGAGACAACATGACCCAAGAATGTGACAGATTCAAACCAAAATCCGCACTTTGAAAACTTTGCATATAACTTGTGCTGGTGTAGGGTTTGCAGAACTACCCTGAGATGATCAGCATGGTCCTCTCGACTTTGTGAATATACAAGAATGTCGTCAACGAACACTATCACAAAGGAATCAAGGAACGACTTGAAAACTCGGTTCATAAGATCAATGACGGATGCCGGGGCATTTGTTAGCCCAAACGACATCACCAAAAATTCAAAGTGCCCATATCGTGTTCTAAGAGCTATTTTCGGAACATCCTGCTCTCTGATTTTTAATTGGTGATACCCGGATCGTAAATCAATTTTGGAGAAGTACCTGGCACCTTCCAATTGATCAAACAAGTCATCTATCCTTGGTAGTGGGTATTTATTTTTTATTGTGACCTTGTTGAGCTGCCGATAGTCAATACACATTCTTAGTGACCCATCCATTTTCCTTACAGAAAGGACATGTGCGGCCCAATGTGACACACTCGGCCAGATGAAACCTTTCTCTAACAAATCTCTCAATTGTTCCTTTAGCTCCTTCAATTCTGCTTGTGCCATTATGTAGGAAGGAATAGATATAGGTTGTGTGTCTGGCATCACATCAATCCCAAATTCAATCTCACTGTCTGGTGGGATCCTAGGGAGCTCATCTGAAAAGACTCCCGAAAATTCATTCACAACGAGCACGGACTCAACTGTAGGTGCCTCAGCATCGGTCTCTGTAACCCGGACCGAATGGTAAATACATCCCTTGTTGATCATCTTCGCGGCCTTAAGGTAAGAAATACACCTACCCTTCGGCACCATATCATACCTATTCCACTCAATGACTGGCTCATTTGGAAATTTGAACCTAATGGTCCTGGTTCGGTAATCAAGCTTGGAAAAACATGAATAAAGCCAGTGCATTCCCATTATTACATCAAAATCGACCATCCTCAATTCAATGAGACCGGACATGGTGTCCCGACCACGCAACATGACAACACAATCCTTATAAACCCACACGGCCAAAATAGACTCACCAATCGGAGTAGATACAAAGAACAACTCATGAAGTTGTTCTGGTTCTATCCAAATTCCATAGCAACAAAAGGAGTAACATATGGTAAAATAGAACCGGTATCAATAAGAGCAGACACATCATGAGATTGGACAGTCAATATACGTGTAATAACATCTGGAAAAGCCTTCGAATTATGATGACCCCTCATAGCATAGAAACGGCGGGATCCTCCCAAAATCTGCACTCCACCCCTAGCTGCACCACGCCCTACTGGTGTTGGAGAGCCTCGAGCTGGAGGAGGTGTTGTGGATGTAGTAGCTGCAGAACTGGCTGACTGTGCTGGCCCCTACCTGCACCCTGGCAGGACGAATGGCATTCCCTCTGAATGTGACCCCTCAATCCGCATCCATAGTATATGGGTAAGTCTATGTAGCATATTCCTAGGTGTATCTTTCTACACCTAGGGCATGGGGGCCTCCGCTGCTATTGGAATCTACCACCATGATGACCGTGCTGATAGGAGCCCTTGTTGCCCTGATTGGGAGTGAAACGGCTACTCCGTTGCTGCTGACTAGGCCTTGCTGGTGGTGCACTAGCTGAAGACTGAGCAAAGGACTGAGATGGCCCGACGACCCTCCCTTGAATATTGACCTACCACCACCAGAAAGACAACCAAAGTGGTCTATAGACCGGGCCTTATTGCTACCCTCTCGCTCCATTCTATTATTCAATTTGCGGGTCTCTGTGGCTTGAGCGAATGCCACCATCTTACCATAGTTCATATCAAAATTCCAGGTAGCTGTAGCGGCCTCATTTATTACCAAGGGACTAAGGCCCTGCAAATACCATCACACTCTAGCGTCCATAGTGGGCAACATGTAAATAGCATATTTGGACAGGTACGCAAATCTCATATGGTAATCCCACACACTCAGGCTACCTTGGCTCAGGTTCTCAAACTCAACAGCACGGGCTGCCTTAGTCTCGGCAGGCAAGAAATGATCAATGAAGGCATCGACAAACTCACCCCACTTTGCCGAAGGGATCCCTTCTTCACGGGACTCCTCCCATAGTTCAAACCAAGAAGATACCACCTCTTTCAAGCGGTAGGAAGCCAATTCCATTGCCTCCGTCTCTATAGCACGCATAACTCGGAGAAGTTTGTGCATATCATCAATAAAGTCTTGAGGGTCCTCCTCTCAGTTAGTACCCATGAATACTGGAGGATCCAACTGGAGAAACATGTTCACCATGGAACTAACAGAATCCCCTAGCTGATTGAAAGAAGTGGGTGCAACATTTGATCTCTGGGCCTGGGAAGCCACCATTTGAGCCAACATCTGTATGGCTCCCCTAAGATCAACATCATAACACACCAGAATCACAAGTTGGAATTGAAGGTGGAATTGATATATCAATTGGAGGGACTGTTGCACCCTCAGTTGGTGTAGGGACAGGTGCAGTCTGTTAAGTTGTAGTAGAGTCAGGCAGCATAGTAACTGGAGGAATATTCTCACTCCTTCGGTGCTCACCCGCATCATTAAATATAGAATCAATTGCCACTCCTGGGGTGACATTAGCTTTTTGGCTAGTTCTTGCCTTCTTCTTAGGTGCCATATACTGAAAGTTAAAGCAAAGCACGAGTTAAAGAAGGAACAATCATACAATCAGATTTATCGCACGATCGAAAACAAGAAAGCAGGGTATTATTCCTAAATGCCCATATAGCATCCTAATTATAGATATGGTCAACAACACACCGATAAGAAGGAATCTACTAGACACGGCTTCAAGACATCCTAGGACACTTTAAAACCTTGGTTTCTGTTACCAAGTTTGTCACGCCCAAACTCGGGGAGCGCGATCGGCGCTCAACCGAGTGAACCCGGCCGAGCAAGCCTGTTAGATTTACTTCTAACCAAAGTCATACATAAATGGAGATAATACATATTTTCATTAATTAGCCAATAAGGTGATCATGTCAACAATACCAATTCATTACCAATAGTTTCATCATTTTAAATTCTCCAATTTCACACACATTTTTCATAGTCTGAAATGGAAGAAGTAATACAACCACAACATAATATTGTTTTACCTTCCCATCACCACTATACAACCCACACTATGTCTATGGAGCCTCTATAGATAAATAACAGTACTATGATAATGCCGGCAACAAGGCCCCAGCTATACCTCAAACACAATACACAAGGAACAAACGATACATAACCCCGAAATGAAGTGAGGCTTACCAAGTCAGCTGGGAAGAGGGTGTACCGTTGTCACTAATCAATGCCTCCTGCTGTGGAACCGCCTGCATCTATTAAAGGATTAGCGCCCCCCGCAAAAAAGGGACGTTAGTACCGTCGAATAGCACTAGTATGCATAACTAACACCTTCTCAATAGAATGAATAATATTACGAGGATGAACTGTCATAAAATCAACGGAAGCCTCGAACAATACCAAAACATCAAGTTAGAACCACATAAAGTTTCAAGTAAATTTCCATATTTTTAAGTTGGAGATACTTAATACCAATGTATCATCGTTCACAATACCAATACCACCTTAGTTTTAGCACAGATTCCAATCACGACCCGATCGGCTAGACCATCTCAATAGAGACATCAACCACAATCACTCTCAATACCAATACCACCGTACCTTTAGCACGGAGTCCGATCACGAATCGATCGGCTATGCCATATCATTAGAGAAATCAACCTCAATCACAATTTCAATTACAATTTCTAATACAATCACCACCGTGTGTGCAGTATGGCATCCGATCATAACCCAATCGACTAGGCTATCTCATTCGAGACATCAACCTTTTTATATCAGTCATTTCATTTCATACTTCTTTCACATCTTTTCATTTGATTTCAAATTCTTTTTCCACTTTCAAATGTCATCATCATCATTAACAACAACAAGGCGTTTCAATTCAAGACTTTAAATACTCATGGGAGCAACTAAGAATCTTTGGCACATAGAGACTTTTCACACAATTTGGCGTAACAACCTTCATTCGAACTTGACTTGAAGTCTTAACATTTTCAACACACATCCCATACTTTGAACACATCTTTAAATGATTAGATAACATGATAAAACATTTGGAATTCATATTGAACATATATATTTCAACACAAGCGTATTAGGAATGGCCAATTTTATAATGATCAATTCGGGACTTACAAAAATTACACGAACACCGTGGGATTAAATTCTAAAAGAAGAGTTTAGCCAACATACCTCAATTGAGCTTCCTTAAACTCTAAAATGTTCTGAAATTCTAAGCAACTTCAATCTATTTTAGAAATATAACAAGTTGAACCAAAATTAGGAAGATGATCATGGTTGTAGCTCATTTGAGTATTTTATCAAACACTATGTGTGCATTAAGGTCTGAAGGTCCTTTTATGGAAGATTCCATCATCCCACAACCCATGCTTTACCATTTTTAGCTCACAATCTTCCTACACACTTTGATAATTCATGCATGCAAAATAAATAACTTCCATACCCAAGAATTGTCTTGCTAATTACCCATTTTTAGATAAATTTCGAAATTTAGGGCTAGTGAGTTTTCCTTATTAATCTTCAAAGATTTGAGCATGAATTAAAGGACAATTTGTTGAAGATCACTCTCCCACTCTAGGGCACTCGCTCACTCTCAAAATATTAGGTTGTAGCAAAAAAATGACTTAACCCCTCTCTCTACCCGGCCGTGGGTTATTTAATAGGCTCATACGTGCGCGGCCGCGCACCTGGGCAAGTGGCCGCGCACACAAGGCAGAAACACCCAAATATGTGCGGCCATCCATATGACATAGGTCCAGTACAATGGCCATAACTTTCCATATACATATCCAAATGACAAACGGTTTGATGTGTTCGCAACGAGACTCAACGAGCTTTAAAGTAGGATGTTGTGCAAACGGTTTGATGAGTTGGCAACTAGATCACCTCCTAAGTCTTTATAGTTTGGTAGCAGCATGCGTTTGAAGTAGGATGCTATGCGAATTGAGACATCCTTTCCACATAATGTATACACCTTGTTCCACACAAATTCTTGCCATTCACAAAACTCCTTAGTATTTTCCAACACATCTTAAACACATATTTTCATTTCAAAATGATGTGGTTCTGTCCCATGGGTCTCCTTTGATACTCGAACACGTTAATCCCAAATACTGTTGGCGCACCTTAAAATCTTAAATCATTAGGAAATTTAAACAGGGTCTTACACTATCAGAGGGCAAAAAGCACATCAAACAACATCAATTCTATGAATCGTAGCCTAATTCAGGCCTATTGAAACTACGAACATCCGACTTCCAAAACTAATAACGATTCATACCAAAACAACTCCGATTGACCTAAAATTTTGCACACAATTCATAAATGACATGGTGAACCTATTCTAATTTCCATAATTGGAATCTGACCCCAATATCTATAAAGTCAACTCCCGGTCAATCTTCGCAACATTCCAAACCTTCAACTTTCTAACTTTTTCCAATTCAAGCTGAAACGACATATGGACCTCCAAATCACTATCTAAACATGCTACTAAGTTCAAAATCACCATTTGGAGAACAATCAGAACTCAATTCCAGAGTCCTCTAAATAAAATTAAAACTACAGTTAACTCTTTCAACTTAAACTTCCAACTTTGGGACTAAGTGTCCTATTTCACTCTGAAACTCACCCGAACATAAACCAAACACCACAAAAAAGTCATATAACCATAATACAACATATAGGAGAAAATAAATAGGGGATCAGAGCAGAAATACTTGAAATAGCAAGCCAGTTTGTTACACCGATCATGAGGAGTAAGTCCCAAGCACGTAGAGTGTTCTGGATGGCAGGCGAAATGTACTTCGAGTACGCAAAGTGGTGACACATTTGCAAAGCGTTGGATGGGAGTGGTCATCGTGATCATGAGTGGATAGTTGCATTCGTGTAGAATGGTGAGGCTAGCTTAGGTGTCAGACAGTAAGCCTTCAGGACCGCAATGTTGTTTCTGTGTTCGTGTAGTTCAAGAGTGTGTTATGCTTTGTGATTGCAACCATGGGCTCCCGTTCGCGTAGAGTGTTTTGGAGGACCGGGAAGTTTGTTCTTCATGATTGCAAGGATATGTTTGCGATCACGAAGGGTATGCCCGGGCATACTATTTAACATCTATATTTCAAGGGTTTGGTCCCTACACCATATTGTGAGTTAGAGAGCTCGGTTTTGGGCGATTTGGGAGGGGATTTTATCATGATTTGGGTTAGGGTAATTACGTTTTACTTGAATTTGTTTATATTCCATAATTCTATCATTGGTTTTAGCATTTAATTGGTTAATTAAAGTGACAAAATTGGGGATTTTGGTAAAAACAATTCCTAAAGTTAAAATTTAGGATTTGAAGGTCATTTCAGGTCAGAATCGGATGAAATTGGTATGGTTGAACTTGCAAGTGAATGGGTGTTCAGAGTTCGTGAGTTTGATTGGATTTTAAGGTGCTGTCCCGGGGTTAACTTTTTGGGTTGACTTTTTGATTTTGATAAAGATCGAAGCTTTATTGTTTGAAGTTGGTTTTTACAACATTATTTGATGATATTAAGTTGTTTGTGACTAGATTCGAATTGTTCGGAGGCATATTCGCGTGGGAAGGGATTTGTGGATTATTCATTCGCGCGTTTGAGATAAGTAACATATCTAATCTTGGATTTGAGAGTAATTAACCCTGGGAACTATGTTACATGAGTCATATTAAGGATTTAGACTATTATAAGACTTGTTTTGCTATCGTGCCTTGTTATAAACATATTGTCGGGAATGGGTGCGTGCACCCAGGTGTTCATGATTAGTGGTGGTTTTAGACTATTATGAGATTTGTTTTGCTATCGTGCCTTGTTATATCCGTGTTTTCTTGACTTGTAAGTTTATTTGAGCCATGATTCATGTTAGATACCACGTCTAGGCTGTGTGCTATTTGTTTGAAACATGATTGGGCTTGTTCTTGCTGTTTATGATCTATTTGGCTATATTGACCACATAATCTCAGTCATGATGCTATGTCCGTGTATGATATCTTTGTCTCAATACTTTCTTATTTGATTTTTCACATGTTGTTGGTGCCTCATATGTGTAATACTATATAAATGAGTTTTGTGAGATGTGATTATCTGAGACTTGATCAGTTAATGACTAAGATTGGACCGTAGAGCCGATTTGGTATTGATTTTGAGGTGACGTGTACGCCATGCTCACATTGGGCTAAGTGTTATTATTTTTGTGTGACACGTGCACTAGTCCCTATTATTTGGGCTATGTGATTATAATTAGTGCTTGGGTAGGATCCGCCTATCAGAAGTCTAACATGCCAGCAGTGGGTCCAGGCATATTGTTTTATATACCTGCTTTATGATGAGCAGTTATGCCAGCACCCGTACAATGTTAAGTGTGATTATTCTTGATGGGTCCATAGTGATATTATTGAGTTGACATGTATATTTGACATTTAATTTCCTCATGCTAGCGAGTAAATTTATTATCCGTGTTGGGATTTACCGGTTATATATGGAAAGTATGCTTAAATCCCTGATATGTGAACGAGCTGAACATGATATTATTGAGCTACATGCATACATTTTTTTCCTTTTTATCATGAGTTGTTATTAGTTATTAATATTTATATCTTAATGTTTCTTCTTAGCTCGTCACTACTTTCAGACCAAGGTTAGTTTTGTTACTTATTGCATGGGGTTGGTTGTACTCACACTACACTCTGCACTTCGTGTGCATATCCAGGTACTTCCGGAGGAGGTGATCTCTAAAGTTCTTGTAACGACCTGATTAGTCATGTTGAGTATTGTAGCCACGTTCCCCCATTTATTGTCTCTTCCTTTATCATTTGTGGTTACGTGACTTGCCGGGGTGGTTGATTTGGTTCCGGGTGAGTTTCGGAGTGAATTAGGACACTTAGTCCCAAAGTTGGAAGCTTAATTTGAAAGAGTTGGTTGGAGATTAACTTTTGTATTAATGACTCTAGAACACTGTTTTGATGGTTCCGATAGCTTTGTATAGTGATTTTGGACTTACGCATATATCCGAATGTGAATGTGGAGGCCCGTAGGTTGTTCTAACTTCAATTGGCGAACGTTAGAAAGTTGAAGGTTTGGGAGGTTGATAGGCTTGACCGAGGGTTGATTTTATTGATATTTGGCTCGGATTGTGATTTCGAGAAGTGGCATTGCACCATTATGACATTTGGAACTTGCATGCAAAATTTGAGGTCATTATGAGGTGTTTAGGTTTGTTCGCTGTTAGTTTTGAATTGGGAAATGTTCATTAGGCTTGAATTGAGATACGATTTGTGGTTTCGTTGTTTGATGTTATTTGAGGCTTTGAGTAAGTTTGTATTGTGTTTTAGTATTTGTTAGTGTAATTGGTTGAGGTCCCAAGGGCTTCGGGTGTGTTTCGAATGGGTTTCAGACTTTCTTCATGTGTTGGAACTTTTGATTTCTATGCTTCTGGTATCCTTCTTCGCGATCACGAAGAATGTGTCACTATCAAGTTGAGTCTTTGCTAGCACATGGATTTTTTCACTTCGCATTTGTGAAGAGAAGGATGCATTTGCGAAGCCTTGGGGTGTTTGTTCATCGTAAACGCGAGTGTCGGGCTGCATAGAAAGAAGGCGAGGTTGTATGTTAGCACGCATTGTTCATAGCGGTCGCAACGACGGAGCAGCAATCATGAAGCATGAGGACATTTTGTCACCTCTTTCGCATTTGTAGCCTCGTGTTCGCGTAAGAGGTTTAGGGATTTGGTGAAATTTGTTCTTTGCGATCGCGAATTCTTTTCTGTGAGAGTGGAGAGTTGGTGAAATATAATACTTTATTTCGAGGGTTTGGTTCATTTTAACATATTTATAGTTGTAGAGCTTAGTTTTGTGCGATTTTGGAGAGATGTTTAACAGTTTGGATCGGGGTAACTATTTTTGACTCAGAGTTTCCCATTATTCATGATTCCATCATTGTTTTTATTATTTAATTAGTGATTTGTGTTGGAGAAATTTGGTGTTTTTTAAAAGCTTTGCAAAATTATAAATTGAGGATTTGAAGGTCGATTCGAGGTCGGAACTGGATAATTGTTTTATGGTTGGACTCGTATCGGAATGGGTGCTCAATATTTGTATGTTTGGTCAGGTTCTGAGTTTCGGACCCGGGTTGACTTTTTGATTTTCATTAAAGATTGAATCATTATTATCCTGTCACGCCTCGAACGCAGGGAGCGCGACCGGCGCTCAACCAAGATAACCCGTCCGAGCAAGCCTGTACAATACCTTCTACCCGAACTTACTCATTTATGATAGTAAAATCCTATTCATTATTTAATCAATGGGGAGGATAAAGTAAACAACAACACCAATTCATTATATCAGTTACATCATTTATAAGCTTCCAAAATACATATTTTTTCATAGTTTTATGTGGAACATGTGATAAAATTACAACATTACTAGTTTGACTTTTCCCACCCCAACATACCACCCACGCTATGTCTGCGGAGCCTCTATTAGATACAAAATAGTACAATGATAGCGCTGACAACAAAACTCTGGCGATACCTCAAAACATGGTGATACAATGAACAAAATATACATGACCCCGAGTGAAGTGGGGCTCATCAAATCAGTTGGGAAAAGAGTGTAGTGCTCTCGCAGATCAGTGCCGCCTGTTATGGAACCACCTGCATCCATTAAATATGCATACCCCCGGCAAAAGGGACGTTTGTATTCTCAAATAGTACAAGTATATACGACTAAACACTCTCTCAAAGAAACGAGCAGTAATGCAATTTCGATTACCACTATTCACAATTTCGATTACGATTTCCAACACAGCCAACACCACGTGTGCGGCAGGGCGTCCGATCACGACTCGATCGGCTAGGTCATTTCATGCGAGACATCAACAAAATCACAATTTCAATTACAATTTCTAACATAATCACTGCCAAGTGTGCGGCATGGCGTCCGATCACGACCCGATCGGCTAGGCCGTCTAATGTGAGATATCACCCTTTTCTATCAATAATCACATTTCATATTGCTTGCACATCACTTCATTTCATTGGCACTAATGGTCACAATTGTATTATTTCTCTTGGCACATTGGCCGAGTTACATATTACACATTTCGCATTATGTGATTCGTTTTTCATGTTTCGCATTTCATGCACACATTTTAACTTTCAACCATCATCATGGACTTTCCAACAACAAGACATTTCTATTCAAGACATTTAAGCATACATTTGATCAAATAGGAGTCTTAGGCACATCACGATTTCTTACACAATCTTTCATTAGCTTTCATTTGAAACATAACTTGAAGTCAAGGCATTTAGATATGCAATCCATACTTTTAACACATTCTCAAATAGTAGTACAACATAACAAGAGTATTTGAATTACATATTGATCACGGATGTCTGTTGACACCAGCTTATTCGGGTAATCGATTCACAATGAGCTACTCGGGACTTACATGGATATTATGGGGTTCAATTTTTAAGAGAAGAGTTTAGCTAACATACCTCACTTGAGCTTCCTTAACTCTAAAATGTTGCGGAAATCATTGCAGCTTCAATCAATTTTAGAAAAGTAACAAATTGAATTAGGAAGATGATCATGGTTCTAGCTCATTTGAGTATTTTATCAAGCACTAGGTGTACATTAAGGTTTCAAGGTCCTTTTATGGAGAATTCCTTCGTCCCACAGCCCCTTGTTTATTATTTTATCTCAACAATCTCCCTACATCCCATGATCAATGATGTATGCAAAATAATCCACTCTCATACCCATGAATTATCTTACTAGTTGCCCATTTATAGTTAAATTTCGAAATTAAGAGATAGGGTGTAGAATCTTACCTCTAGGATGAAGACCTAGTGTGCTTCCCTTGTTAATTCTTCCAAGATTTTAGGTAAGATTGGGAAAAAATTTATTGAGGAACTTTCTCCCTCTCTAGGGCCCTTTCTCATCATAGAGGTAAGATTCTGAAAATGGGTAATTAGCAAGATAATTTTTGGGCATGAGAGTTGTTTATTTTACATGCATGTGTTATCAAATGGGTGTAGGAAGATTATTGAACTAAAAATGGTAAGGAATGGGTTGTGGGATGATGGAATCCTCCATAAAAGGACATTGAAACCTTAATGCACACTTAGTGTTTGATAAATTGCTCAAATGAGCTAGAACCATGATCATCTTCCTAATTTTGGTTCAACTTATTATATTTCTAAAATAGATTGATGTTGCTAAGAATTCGAAAACATTTTAGAGTTTAAGAAAGCTCAATGGAGGTATGTTGGCTAAACTCTTCTTTATGAATTGGAACCTCAATATCCTTGTAAGTTCCAAGATATTTATTACAAGTTGAGTATTCCCAATACGTTTTGTGACAAAGATATATGTTCAATTCATGTTTGAAATACTATTGTCATGTTGTATTATAAATTGAGGATGTGTTCCAAATTATGGATTGTGTATGTACGTGTTATGGTTCCAAATCGTGATTTATGTGGAAAACTATTATGCCAAACTATGTAGAGATTATGATTTTGGTTACACCTCCACCCGAATATATTGGGGTGAGGCGGCAAGGCCGCTTTGTGTATGACTTTGGTATTGTTGTTGCACCACCACCCACCTATATATATTAGGGTTAGGCGGCATGGACGCTTTGTGTAGGTATTGGTATCGTTGATGCATTTCCACCCACATATATTGGGATGAGGTGGCGGGGCCGCGTGTGTGAAAATGGGTATTGTGTTTACACCTCCACCCGCATGCATTGGGGTGAGGCGATAAGGTCGTTTGTGTGAAAATGGTTAAAGAGGATCTCATCTTAAATTCTATAAATGTTAATGATAGCACTTGATGAGCTTGCTTTGGTTTAAACGGGTATCTATGCTATTCTATTGCCGCCTTGATTCATCATATTCATACTATATTTTCGAGTTCTTAAATTGGTGTTTGGTTTCCGTACTAGTACTATTCGACATGTATTAATGTCCCTTTTTCTGTGGGCACTGCATCTTTAATGGATCCAAGTGGTTCCACAGCGGAGGATACTGACCGGTGATTGCAGTGCTCGTTCTTCCCAGCTGACTTGGTGAGCCCATCTCATTCCGGGGTTGTGCATCTTTTGTTTAGTATGCATTATCGTGTTTTAAGGTATAGCCGGAGCCTTATTGCCGGCATTATCATTGTACTCTTTGGTATTTATAGAGGCTCAATAGACTAAGTGTGGGTTGTATATGGGAGTTGGGAATGATAAACAAGTTGTGTTGTGAATAAATCACTTGTTCCACTTTGAACCATGAAGGTGTGTGTGTTTTGAGATTTACAATGAAGTAATTTATGGTAAGAAATTGGCATTGCAGACATGATCATCTTATTGTCCAATTAACGAAAAAATGTATCCTAATTGCTCATGGATGAGTCTGGGTAGAAGGAAATCTAATAGGCTTGCTCGTCCGGGTTTATTCGGTTAAGCGCCGGCCGCGCTCCTCAGTTTCGGGCCGTGACATCTAGCAATCCCAATCTATTTTGAGAGATAAAAATAATTGAACACAAATTAGAAAGATATTCATTATTTTAGCTCGTTTGAGCATTTTATCAAACACTAGGTGTGCAAATTTGGCTACAAGGTTTTTCTACAATATTTCTTTCTCTCCTCAACCCAATCTTTACTTATTTTAGCTCAACAATCTTCCCACAAACCTTATTGGTACAAGCATGTATAATTAGTACTCTTACACCCAAGAATCATACTGCAATCACCCATCTTTTACCCCAAACTCGAAATTGAAGACTAGGGGATTGAGTCTTATCTCTTGATTGAAGATCTTGTGAGATTTCCTTGTTGGATTTTAAGGCTTGAACAAGATCTTGATGAACGAAATACTTCATCTACTTCCTCTCTTTAGAACACTCTCACTTCTCTCTAAACTATCAGGTTTATCTCAAGAAATGACTTAAACCCTCTCTCTACCCATCCTTGGGGTTATTTAATAGGCACTTACGTGTGCGACCGCACACCTGGGCAAGTGGCCTCGCACATAAGGAAGAAACTCCCAAATATGCGTGGCCGCACATCTGGGCACGCATATGACATAGGTCCATTAAAATGGCCTTATCTTTCTGTAGAAATATCCAAATGACGAATGGTTTGATGCGTTGGAAACTTGACTCAAAGGGATTTAATTTGATAGATCTATCACCACCTATGTCATTATATATAGCAGGAGTGCTATTCATTTGAATTCGGGCCTTGTGCCAATTGAAAGCTCCCTTCCACTTAATGTATCCAATTTGTTCCATACATGTTCTTGCCATTCACAAAACTCCTTAGTATGTTCCAACACACCTTAAACATGCATTATCAATTCAAAATGATGTGGCTCTATCCGACAGGTCTACCTTTAACACTCAAATACATTATTCCCAAATAACATTGGCGCACTTTAAAATCTTAAATCATTAGGAATTTTTTACGGGGCCTTACATTCTCCCCCACTTAGGATCATTCATCCTAGAATGAGGAGTAGAGTCCATCCCCAAACACTTAATGTCCTAACACAAACCGATGGGCCGTGACGGGCACACGGTACCTTACTCAATCGAGTACCAACGTAACGTATCTTTTCGTATCACATTATTATATGTAAATGAACTGGAAAGGCTGTCATGAGATGACTAGACTAAAGCATGAGGGAATACTCAATATAGGGTGACCCAACCTGATATGCCGACTTATACATTTGATGTACGGGCATATAAGGCTGGCATGATCCTTAATATACTCAAAATATAGGCCGACAAGGCCATACAAATATATGTATACATGACATATGTCTACAAGCCTCTAAGAGTACATAAATATCACAAAGGTCAATACAAGGCCCCACCATACTAATCTATACATGTCCAAATCATACTGACAAAATAAGTAACTGCGGAGCAAGTAGAGCGCACTAACATCTTTCTCTGAGCTGATATCCTACTTGGAGGACTATTAACATGTCTATCGGTACATGCGGGCATGAAACGCAGCATCCCCAGGCAAAAGGGACGTCAATACAAATAATGTACCAAGTATGTAAGGAATAAAAATCAGTAAATAAAAGACATAGAGAAACATGGAGTAAAAGACTCAACATGTAAGTCTGAATAACTATGTGAATCATTTCATATTTATAGTGTCATGCATATGCGTATAAATGTCATACCATGTATAGGTATATGCGTTCATAAGATCATCAAGCCTTCGAGGTCATCCCATCATATCATCTCGGCCACTGTGGGCAAATCATCAACGTATACCAGCTGATCAGGTGGTGGTGCGTATAAAACGTCATAACCTTTTCCCATATCCCATATTCATATAATATACCTGTATATAATTCAATCTAGTCATGGGTCAATGTACATGCATAGATGCATGAAATGCATAAGAAGTGCGTTAATAAGATTTCTCTGAATGTCATAAGATCTATATGCCTTTCGGATAACTTTATCAACTATATATTATTCTGATACCTATGAACAAAAGCTATAATAATAAGACACATGGGGAATCAAGAATATTGACACCCCTAGTATTTCCAAGAAAAGAGTCATTTATAAAAGTTGCGTATTTTACTCGTTTCGTTTGTATCATTTGGATAATGCCAAAAGGGAGAATGGATAGCCTTAACATACCTGAGCCGATTCTCTTGACAATCCATCTAGCACACATCAATCACGACGAAACACATAATGGCGAGATTGAAGTAAGGAAATATCCGTATGATATTCTTGAGAAAGGTTATACCGGGCTCCCTTAGAATTGNTGAAGTAGGGAAAAATCCGTATGATATTCTTGAGAAAGGTTATACCGGGCTCCCTTATAATTGCAAATCTCGTTGCTATTACATTATGTAGTCTCGTATGAATTCCCAAATCCCCTCACATTTTCGTTCTTTCCTTTACCCTTTCTACAACTCTCCCAAATGAAATTATGGTATGGATTGAAGATAAGGTGTAAGGATGACTAATATGCTAAAGATAATTCATGAATTCAGGACTAATAAAGTGTAAGGATGACTAAAATAAACTTCCCTTTCTACATGTTTGCCATGTGCGTATATGAATTGTCACCAAAGGATGACCAAGGACATTGTCCATGTGCAACCTAATTACCTAAAATTAAAGAGTCATCATGTAGTCTTGATTCATTTCAACTTGTTGCCACATTATGTTTCCACCAAACTTATGCAAAGATTTTAACTACTTAATTAATCTCCCACTAAAATTCCATAATTACCCAATTATCCCCATAATTATGAATTATCTCAAATTACTTAAAATACTATTCAATTTTAACACGCTTTTGTACATCATACTGTCATGGTCGCGTGGTACCTTGTATGGCACTAGTCCATACATACATGGTATCATAGGTTGGATCGTATTTTATCTCAAAATGTCAAACTTTGACGAAACTCATTTTCTTTGATTTGCTTACCCTCTCACCTTCATGAATTTACTTATATCCTCTAAATAATCTTGTCCTTGAGCTAATGTCAATTATCCTATTCCAAATCCAACGTACAATACTACGTGGTGTAATATCATTCCCCCTTTCGGAATATTCATCCTCGAATGTTGATTGATGAACTTTATCATTCTCATAACCCATAGCTCTTGCGAATACTTTAATACTCTCCTTGCCATTTAGGAAACTGTTCTGTGAATAAATCCAAAGGCCAGGGCATTCCAACCTTTAGGCCTTTTTCTCACACCACGGCTTGTGGTCGGAATTCTTCCAATCTTATAACTTTTGCTACCTTCTGTCATGCTGCTTGTACGACGTTTTCCTTGTATGTGCGCCAATGCGACTCTTCCCTCCAGATTTTAGCCAATCTCTAGGTCCCACTTTGAGAACAAATAAAAAACTTGACAAGATGTCCGTCTGGGCATCTATAGGTGTACTGAAGTTCTTTGCTCATTACTTTGTCAAATTTACAACTATTGCTATATCTTGTTTCATAAACCCAGTTATCTATCCATATGACTTTATTGCATCTAGGTAGGTCATACTATACCGTAACTCTTACTTCGATTTATCGTTGCTGAGGTCTGCTACCAAACTCCAGGTTACTCTTGTTGCTTATCATATATGAATAAATCTAAGTCCTATAATGCTTTCTCATTACTGTTCATCTTAGGAATGATGGCCTGATCTCATCTCATACTTTGTCACTTTTATCCATCAATTGTTGATTCACCTCAATGTTTATCTACAATTTACCACTAATAACTTGAAACTTCTTACGTAATACATTGCC
>AWOL01S0049337.1:0-10136 GCA_000715115.1 Nicotiana otophora | reverse complement strand
GTTAAGCAGAAATAATCATAGGAAACAAGATTCAATGGTCACCAAGAGACTTTTGTTGACTAAACGAAACAACAAAGCTGTTAACAGGGAATATCAATTAGTTAAGTAGAAATCAACATGAGCAGCAAAACACAACTGAGAGATATATGTTGACTAACAGAATAACATGAGAGAGGGTAAACACACTATTAATAGAGAAACATCCCATAACTAAGTAGAACTAACATGAGAAAAGCTATAAGCAAATCTGACTTATTTAAATAGAATCATAGGTTTACTGACCATTTTAGGGGCAGCAAACCAGGTAATTACTCTCAACCATTAAGAACCAATACTTACAGCCAATTCCAAGCAGTTAAACTCAAACAAATATGAAAGAAAAAAAAATGAAACTCAAACAAACTGACTTAAAGATTCAAAGAGAATTCAAGTGCAATGCATTTACTATTGTTCGATTGTAGTTCTGTCTGTTGGTGAGAGCATTAAAGCCCGATATTTATAGCAACGATTGGGGCTTTAGGGTTTGTGTTTGAATTTTGAAAATTAGTAGAAGAGATAAAATGATGATGAATACTGATGAAAGATTCAACTAATAGATGATGAAATCAAGAGGGGAAAAACAAAAGAGTGAGAATTTACCCTTCAAGGATGACGACATCGACGACCTTTGAGGTCGAAGACCATCGGACTAAACTATTATCCAAATGTCCCTTCATTTGACCTCTGGATCGTCATATGTCACAGTGACGTAGGCGAATCCATAGAAATCTGGAATGCATGCGATGTATTGATGGTGATTGATTATCAAAGGGTGTGATGATGAGATTCAGGCGTTCATGTTTGGGTGTAGGGTTTAGGGAGTTGATATTTCAAAATAGATGATGGAAAGGGGAAGTATTCGGATGGATTCTCGGCTTATCAAGGAGAATAATAGAGTTACAGTTGTCTATTGGTGACCTTGTACAAATTTGTACAAGGTTCCAGAGATTTGTAGGGGGGACGAAGAGAGAGAGAGGAAAAGGGAAAAGAGGCGGCTGGTGCGATGAGGAAATGACTTAGGGTTTTGAGGGGTTTGGTAAGTTTAAAACGGGAGAAGGATCCTGGGCCGTTAGATCGTTTTGATCAATGGTTCAGGTTTTTAGCTCATAGAATAAAAATAATAATTATAGGATTAAACGGAGGCCGTTGGATCACTTTGATCTAACGGTTGAAAAAAAGTGAAAGAGATTAAATTTAAAGGGAAAAGTATAATAATATGGACCGTTGATGAACTTGATCAACGGTCCTAGTTCATTATGTTTTCTCTTTGAGGGGTTTAAAGGGATGACATGGCGTAATGGGATTGGTGGAGAGGAGATGGCGCAAATTACCAAAGATGACAAGGTAATGTGGGCTTGGCCGGGTCAAGTGTGCTTTGGGCTAGTATTTGGGCCAAATGGATTGGGTATTGAAGAAGTAGGCTGAAAAATAAAATTATTATTTTGGCCATTCTAGTTAAAATCCACCCATTGCAATTATAACATGTTTGAAATCTTAACTCCCTTTTTATAATTAAATTAATTAAACTATTAATCCCAATAAAATATAATAAATATAATTAACAGATGTATTATTAATTAACTATTATAAGTTAATTTTATATTATCAAAATAGTTAGAAATCAAAATGTTTAAAATACTCATATATTAAATTATGAAAGCCAATTGTTTGATTAATTAAAGTAATAAAGGTGGTATAATTATAATTATTTAAGACCAAATTATTACTATATAATTTTGGGCATATAATTAATATTAATAACTATTATTACTACTATAATTTACTTATTATATTGTTTATATTCCTGAAAAAATAGATAATTTGAGTAATAATTCTAAAATGCCTTATTACGTTATTTTAGATCAATAAGCGTAAGAATTTAATTTTTAAAAAAAAGGAGGGTCAAAATTGATCGTCAACAGGGCCAACCTCTCGACAATGACCCAAACAACATCGAATTTCCTCAATGTTCGCGGCAAACCAACCACAAAATCTATAGTGATGCGCTCCTATTTCCACTCCGGTATAACCATATGCTGAAGTAAGCCACATGACCTCTGCTGCTCGTACTTAACCTGCTGGAAATTCAAACATCTCGCCACATACTCAACTATGTCCTTCTTCATCCGACGCCACTAGTAATGTTGCCTTAGGTTACGATACATCTTTGTGGCACCTAGATGAATGGAATAATGCAAACTGTGTGCCTCCTCTAGAATCGACTCCCTTAGACTATCAACATTAGGAACACATAAGCGACCCTAAAGTCACATAACACCATCATCCCCGATAGTAACCTCCTTGGAATCACCTCGTAGTATCGTCTCTCTAAGAACCAACAAATGCGAATCCTCATACTGACGAGCCTTAATACGCTCGAATAAAAAAGACTGAGCTTCAACTTATGCGAGAACTAGATTGGGCTCAGAAGTATTCAACCTCACAAGTTGATTAGCTAAGGACTGAATGTTCAAAGCCAATGGCCTCTCCTTTGCTGAAATAAATGCCAAACTATCTATACTCTTGGCCTTTCTGCTCAAGGCATCCATGACCACATTCGTCTTGCCCGGATAATAAAGGATGGTAATATCATAGTCCTTCAGTAACACAAGCCACCTGCGCTGCCTCAGATTAAGATCCCCCTGCTTAAACAGATGTTGCAAACTGCGGTGATCAGTGTAAACCTCACACGACACTCCATAAAGTTATTGCTTCTAGATCTTGCAAGCATTAACTATCGCAGCAACTCCAAATCGTGCACATGGTAATTCATCTCGTGGGGCTTCAACAATCGTGAAGCATATGCAATAACTCGCCCTTACTATGACAATACACAACCCAACCCAATGCTTGAAGCGTCGCAATACACAGTGTACACCTTTGAATCAGAAGGCAAAACCAATATTGGTGTTGTTGTCAATGCGGTCTTGAGCTTCTGAAAGATCACCTCGCAATCATCGGACCATCTGAACTGAACACCCTTCTAGGTCAATCTAGCCAAAGGAGTTATAATAGACGGGAAGCCCTCCACGAACCGACGATAATAACCTGTTATCCCCAGAAAACTCATGATCTTGGTCGTTGTGGTAGGATGAGGCCAACTCTGAACTGCCTCGATCTTCCTGGGATCTATCTTAATACCCTTACATGACACAACATGCCCCAAGAAAGCCACATAATCTAACCAGAACTCGCACTTTGAGAACTTAGTATATAGCTTTTGTTCTCGCAAAGTCTGAAGCACTATCCTCAAATGCTGCTCGTGCTCCTCCATGCTACGCGAATAGATCAATATGTCATCCATGAAGACAATGACAAATAAATAAAGATATGGCCCAAGTACCCGATTCATCAAATCCATCAATGATGCCAGAGCATTAGTCAAGACAAAAGACATCACTAGAAACTCGTAGTTCCTATATCTAGTCCGGAAAGCCATCTTCGAAATATCTGAAGAATGAATCCTCGGCTGATGATACCCAGATCTCTAGTCGATCTTTGAGAACACTCTAGCACCCTAAAGCTGATCGAATAAATCATCAATGTGCGAAAACAAATACTTATTCTTGATGGCGACCTTATTCAACTGGCGGTAATCAATGCACATTCGTATATTCCCATCCTTCCTCTTCACAAATAATATCGGTGCACCCCAAGGCGACACACTCGGCATGATGAATCCCTTCTCGATCAACTTCTGAAGCTTCTCCTTCAACTTTCTCAATTCCACTGGAGTCATACAATAAGGCAGAATAGAGAGAGGTTGGGTGCCTACTGCCAAATAAATACCGAAATCGATATCACGATCCGGCGACATGCCTGGTAAGTCAGTAGGAAATACATTAGAAAATGCTCGCACCACAAGAACTAAATCTAACGTGGGATTCTCCACAGTAGTGTCTCGAACATAGGCCAGATAGGCTAAACAACACTTATCGACCATATGTCAAGCCTTTAAGAAAGAAATAACCCAACTGGATGTACTAATAGATGAACCTCTCCATTCCAGCTTAGGAAACTCTAGCATCGCCAAGGTAACAATCTTAGCATGGAAATCAAGAATGGCATGTACAAAGACAACCAGTCCATGCACAGGATAATCTTGAAATCAATCGTATCGAGCAATAAAAGATCTGTTCTGGTCTCATACCCATAGAAAGTCACTACACAGGGCCGGTAAACCCAATCCATCATAACATAATCATCCACTAGCATGGACACACATATAGGAACACCTAAGGACTCATGAGATACATCCAGATAAGGATCAAAGAGAGAAGAGACATAGGAATAGGTATACCCTGGATCAAATAGTACCGAAGCATCTCTACAACAAATAGCAATAATGCATGTGATCACGGCGTCGGAGGCTACTGCCTATGGTCTGGCTGGAAATGCATAAAATCTAGCCTGAGCGCTACTTGACTGGACTCCACCTCTAAGGCGACCCCTACACATCTGCCCTACGCCTCTGGCCGGCAGGACGGGCGGTGTGATAGCTGGTGCGGTAATCATGGGCTGATGGCTCAGCTGCACTAGCTTGCCCCAAAGCCTGGGACAAAGCCTCCTCATATGGCTAATCTCCCTTCACTCAAAGAAACCTCTCGGTGCAAAAAACTACTGACCTTGGGCCTGGCCCTGATAGCCTGAGTACCCACTAGACAAACTCGGAATAGCTGGCGGACGGTAGGTGCTCTCAGGAATGGTGCTGAAGTAAGGTCGCGCTGGAGCACCTTGAATAGGATATGGTGCTGAATACATAGTCCTTCTAGGATGGCCCATCATAAACTAACCTCTACCCCCATATGGGGCACCACTGAATCCACCAGAATGTCGATGCAGCTTATCCCTCGACATGAACTCTCTGCGCTGGTCGCATATACACTTGGTCCTCTGATCTATCCCTATAACCTGATAGTAAGGAGTCCCCATCTCTGCCCCTCAGGCCATAAAGACTTGAATCCCTTAGTGCAAGCCCACAATAAACCTTCAAAATTTCTCTACATCTGTGGGAAATATGATAGCTACATGACGAGACAACTTAGTGAATCTTGCCTCATAGTCGGTCACCGATATCTGACCCTGTTTGAGACACTCGAACTGAACCCTTAACTCCTCCATATGTGAATCTAGAATATACTTCTCCAAGAAGAGATGTGTGAACTGATCCCAAGTCAAGGGAGGTGAACCTGTTGTCCTACTCAGGAGATAAGACTGGCACCATCTATGGGCCGTCCCCTCTAGCTGAAAAGTAGTGAAGTCCACCCGTTCGACTAGCCTCTCCCTACAACGGTCAATGAAATAGTGAGGGTCCTTTGATTGCTCACCGCCAAAATAGGGTGGATGAAGCCTAGTAAATACGTCTAGCCACTACTGATCCTTAACGGTTGCAGCCTATCTAGTCTCTGCTCTAGCCGCTGCAACCGGTTGAACCCTGCCCACAGGTAGTGCACCTGGGGTCAAATAAACAGTAGCATCATGCCCTGTCACATGAGCGGTAGAGGTCTGTGCTCCCGCTCCCACCTGAGATGTGGTCGGGTCCATTGGAAATAATCTATCCTGAGACATAAAGTCCATAAACACAACATACGGCCCATGACCTCCTGAAAGCCTGGTGCAATCATAAAATCTGTTGGGGACTGCCCGACTGCAGGTGCCTCATCCTGCTCCTCAATAATAAGTTCCTCCACCGAATCCATTGGCGGTCCACTGGGAAACTCTATGATGCCCTCATCGTTTACTAGGAGACTTAGCCTCCCTCGACCTCTACCTCTACCTTTGACGATCGGGGGAGCAACCCCTCTGCCGTCAGGTAATGCCGTCGTGCGCGTTCTCACCATCTATAAGAGAATAAGAGAAAGATTTAGACTTAGCACAATATCGACTACACGATAGAAGATGACTAAAGAGAAATTTTCTAACACCCTAGAGCCTCTCGAAGATAAGTACAGACATCTCCGCACCGATCCACAAGACTCTACTAGGTTTGTTCATGACTCGTGAAACCTATATGAACCTAGTGCTCTGATACCAAGATGTCACGACCCAATTCCGACTATAGGTTGTGATGGCACCCAACGCTGCTATTAGGCAAGACAAGTATGAACCACCAACATAATTATTCGTTCATAAAACTTTAAAAATCAAGAACTACATTAATAAAGTGAAATTAAGTTTAGAAACCATTAAATACTTTCTTTCTTACTAAGTCACAAAGTATGAGCAAAACATAAAGCGAAGTGATGATAATATTATGGACAACCATGAACATGTACTAGAAATCCCCCAACATCCGATATCACAAGTGCATGAGCATTTAATCAAATATAAAAAACCACTATAACTATTGTCTGGAATGAAAATAGACAGTATAAAATAAGCATAAGGGGGAGGAGACTCCAGCTGTTGTGGGTCGAGGCATAGAAAACAACTCACCACTAAGTCTCCATCAGATGTGACTATGTGCCCGAGTGACCACCTGATGTACCTGTCTCAGTACCTGCACAATTAATATAGAAGTATAGTGTGAGTACGTAAATCAATGCGCACCCAATAAGTATCTAGTCTAACCTCGAAGAAGTAGTGATGAGGGGTCAACATCGACACTTACTAGTGGCCCAATAACAATGTACATAAATTAGACAGGCATGAAACACAATAAGTAGAAACAAAATAGATAAATGTAAATAACATGATTTTGAACATAAAAATAGTATGAAATCATCAAATACCATATGCTATCTCGAACGAACAAGGATAATCAAGACAATGTCAAACATCAAGTTAGTAAAAGCTCATGTGTACTATGCCCCCTATCGAATATTCTGCACGAATAATGTTGAGGTTGTACGGCCCGATCCATAATAATAGTGTACACTGTCGAGGTCGTACGGCCCGCTCCATGTATGCATCTCATAATAATGCTGATGTCGTACAACCTAATCCATAATGTTATTTCATAGCACTATCGTGGCGTACGACCTAATCCCATAGGAATACAGAAACGTTCCCACTCGCAAACATACGTGTGGGTCAAGAAGACATGGAACTACCAATCATATAAACACAACATGAGGATATGAATGCAAGAGAAAACATAATTGTTACTGACAATCAAATATCCCACCAAAACTCAAGGTAAAGAGGCTTGGTCAAAACGTAAATTCTAGTCTAAATCTTGTTAAGTTTCAAGTAACCAACAAGCAAGTTTAATTCAAGTAGTACAGTTAAGGCATGATGTAGGCCTAAGTCTACCCGGACATAAACATATATCTAGCTACGCACAGACACTTGTCACCTCGTATTTACGAAGTACCCACAACACATAACAATTAAAATACCTATGGGGATAATTCCATTTTACAAGATTAGGCAAGAGACTTAGCTTGCTTTCAAGTCCACTACTCAACTTCCACACCTCACTAATCATCTTAAAACAATGCTGAGCAACTCGAAACTAGTCAAAAGACGTACAAAACAATCAATATATGCCCAAAAACTTATAATTCAACTATTAAAGTCAATTCTCAACCCCACTCGAAAAGTCAACAAAAGTCAACACCACATTCCCGGATTCCGGAAATATTTAAAGATAAATGTTACCCATGGTATTACGAACCCAAATATATAACTTATACCTAGTTCCATAATCAATTTCATGGTCAAATATCATTTTTACCAAATTCTAGGTTTGTTCAACAAAATCCCAAATATTCTACTAATTTCAATGTTAAAATCCACACATAATCCATGTATTTAACTCACAATAGGTAGAAATCACTTACCCTATGATACTTGATGAAAATCCCCCTTCAAAAAACTCCCAAATTGTCCAAGCCAAAAGAACACGGGTTGAAATGAGCCTAAGTCTCGTATTAAAAATCACATTCTACCCAGGCATCCTTCATCGCAATCGCGAAAAAAGCCTCACGATCGCGAAGGCCAAGCTGCCCCCGCCCAGAAGTCCATCATCGCATTCATGATGACTAGGTTGCATTCACGATTCACACAGCCCCCCACTACTCCACGTTCGCGGTCAACCCAACCGCATTCGTGAAGGCCTAAGACTTCCAACCCCTCCCGCTTATTCTGTCTACTCATTCGTGAAGGAAGCTCCGCATTCGCGAAGAGGAGCCATGTCCTCCATCACGTTCGCGGGGCCACCCTTGCATTCGCGAAGAGCAAACTACTTTCCCTTCCACAAACCTTCTTTGTGATTGCGGAACCCTGTTCTTCTTTTGCTTGTGCACCAGTGAAAGGGTGTAGTGAAAGAAGGGAAAGATATCTTTCAAAGATATTCTACCCATAAAGGCATTTCTCCTTCGTGATTGGCGGAGCACACCAATACCAGCAAAATCTGCCAACTTCCACATTGCTCCGTGTGGTCCAAAACTCACCCGAGCCACATGGGACCCCATCCACTTATACCAATAAGTCCATAAACATAATCTGGACCTACTCGAAGTCTCGGAACACATAAAATAACATTTGAATCAAGAATCACACATCAAAACCAAATTAATCAACTTATAAACTTTAAACTTCTTCCAATTCACTCCGAACCCGACAAATCATACTTAGACAACTCAGAATAACACCAAATTTCACACACAAGTCCAATATGATGATACAAACCTATTACCTAACTCGGAATGCCAAATAGAATCTGATAACACCAAAGTCTACTACAAGTCAAACTTAAAAAAATTCTAAAACCTTCAAAATGCCAACTTCCAACAATAAGCATTGAAATGCTCCCAGTCCACCCAAAACTCGATCCGAATATATGTCCAAGTCAAAAATCCACATATGAACCTATTGAAATCTTCAAATCCTGATTCTGAGGTCCTTTACTCAAAGTGTTGACTTAAGTCAAACTTGGCCACCTTAGGCCACTATTATAGAACCAAGTATTCTGAATTCAACCTGAACCCTTCCAAAACCAAACCAACCCCCCTCGCAAGTTATAAAATAGGAAAAGCACATACAGAAAATCATAAATAAGGGAACAGGGTACTAGAAAGCAAAACAAACGATCGGATCGGTACACAACCTCTTGCCACTCTTCCCATGAGTCTCGTTGCTCCCGTTGCTGTTCCTCGGGATGAAGCTAACCCTTCCAACAAGGGTGAAATAAATCAAGTTACAATTAAAGTCGCCGAGTGTATGAATCTACCGAGGAAACTTAACCAGGCTGTTGTTTGGTTGAACTTCTAATTGGTCCTCTTGGAAGGGAAGATATAGACTCTTATTCTTCTATCACCCTTATGAATGACGTGATTCATTCTGCTCTTAAGGTATATTTTTCTACCTTTAATCCTTTTATTTCTCCCTCCCTCGGGTATATAATATCTTTCCTCTTTCTTTCTTTCTTTCTTTTTTTGTTTATCAATTTAGCAGATACAAAGTTAAGGAAAAGGTTAGCTTGGACCGAGTAACAGGTTGTGGAGATAGGCACAAAGGCTGATAAATGGAAGGAAAATTTTGAGAGCCTTCGATTGGAGGAGGATGTCTGGGCCGACGATAAGGAAGCTTTGGAGCAACAACTCAGTCTAGCTACTACTGAGTCGGTAGTGGTGAAAGCATCAGTAGATCAGGTAGAGAAGGAAAAAGCCAGGATGGAGGCTGTCTATGCTCAGCACCATTCAAAGGCAACCACAGAGATTCAAAGTTTGAAAGAACTTCTAAATAAAAAAGAAGTGTATGCAGGTGAACTAGTTCGAGCGTTAACCTAAGCTCAGGAAGAGCTTTGTGCCTCCTCCAGCAAAATTAAGCTCCTTGAGTCTACACTGGAGCCTTTGAAGGTTTCGTATGATGCCACTGAGTTGAGAAAGAAAGTCTAAGGGATGAAGTTGAACAACTAGAAAGGGATTACGAGGCTCTAGAGGATAAGCTGATTTTGGATGTTAGCTGGGCTTATCTCTGCACTCGCCTTGAAACTTTGACCGAAGCTAGCCAAGAAGGCTTTGATCTCGAAGCTTAACTTGCCATGGCTAAAGAAGCTATCAAACTACTCAGCAAACTCAAACTTTTTTCACATCTGAGGATGAAAGATCCAAGGGTGATTTTAGCAAGGGAGATGCTGAGGCAAATCCTTA